>BQKN01013541.1:0-11897 GCA_022839385.1 Asparagus kiusianus | reverse complement strand
AAAGCTGTTTTTGGTTTTCACAAGTGGAGGAGATCATCTTCTTGTTTAGGCTTCAATCTCTATCTCTCCATCTTGTTATTCAGAGAAGAATCTCTAAACTTATTTCTAGCTATTTATTATTTTGTTTATAATTTTTATATGCTAGATTTTAATTGAGTTTAGTTTGATTTTGATTTCACTTATTGTTACACACACCCACTTGAGCTTATTGTATTTGCATACATAGTATATTAGGGTTGTGAGAGTTTGTAACATTGAGTTGTGCTTAATTGAGTTCTCACCTTCTTAGAGAGAACAATCATTTGTTATATTGTTCTTAATTGTGAGATCACTTTGTAATACACCTGTACACCGAGTGAGGAGTGTTTGGTGAGAGTCGGGGATCGTTCCAAGAGGAGTGGTGTCGGTTGACGAACCCAGGGAGAGGTTGTAACCGAGCACTTGAGGGAGACACGGCTAGGTCCAACACTTGTGTGGGTGTAGAGTGTTATTGCGTAGTGTTTGTTGTGTGAGAGTTTTCGGTGAACTTGTAAACCGAGTGTGTAGAAGTTCCGGCTTCCAAACCGGATTGTGATAGTGGATTTCTCCCCGGGAGTGGGGAGCGGAGACATAGGACGGAAGGTCCAAACTCCGTAATCATATCTTGTGTTTGAGTGTGCTTTGGCGTTTATTTATACGTGTGTTAGTTTACATATCCTTGCATATATCATATTGTATATCTATTTGGTAGGATATATCACCTTGTGTTAGTTTTATATCCTTGCACATACATTGCCTATATCTCTTTGTTAGGATATATTTTGTTGTTCATATTGCTTATTCTTGCTTATATCTCTCGTATATCTATCTTGCAAGAATATATTTGTTAAGTAATTTTAATTGGCATTTTTATCGGATTAGATTAGCATAAGATCCTAATCACCCCCCTCTAGGGTCCAACACCAGTAACCACTTGTCTGATTGCGGGTTGAAGTCCAAGGGCCTGTTGGGTCCTCACGCGCACGAAGGCGTGGTTTTAAACGAGCGGCTCTTGAAGATAATGACATGGCATTATATCCTCAAAGAGAGCCCTATTCATCAGAAGACGACGACGTTAGAATGGGAGAATTATGCCAGCACAAAATAGGTTGCTCCGATAATCGTATCGATGAGTTGTACTATCATACTTGGAGTATGAATAAATATCGGAAGAGAAATTCCCGGGAAATGGATTCTCGCTGTCCATGTACCAAACTTATTAAGGCGGTATTGTCAGAGTGTAACTGTTCCAAGACCGCCTCGCAAAGGATTTCGGTGTTTGAAAGACTTTCTACAGAAACACTGAAACACAAATCAAGACGTTTCTTTAAAAGAAAGCCGGCCGTTCAAGAACGTGAACTCTCAGAACTCACGATTAACATGGCAGACAAAGGAAAATCCACGTGGCGCTTCAGTCCTTAACCTTTCCTGCAAATATCCTAACGATTGACTCGGCTACAAACTGGGGCTATTAGGCCTAGAGATTATAGGAGAATTCAGAGAGGACAGTCCTCAGATGACGAAATGTCAGACGCTAACTCTGTGATCGCTTCAGATGCCACTGTGTCCAGTACAGGACAGACTCGAGAGTCATTCATGGTCACTACTGAACAGATGGCTCAACTTCTTCAAGAAGCTTTGGCAAAGCAGAAAGAGGACTTTAAAATCGAAATGAAGATGGCTGTGCAACGGATTAAAGATTTACATGCACAATAACTCCAGCAGTTGACAAATCAGCGCGGAGAATCTAGTCGTCGCTCGACTACTAATCAGATAGATAGCGACTCAGAAGTAGAGGAAAATATCAATATCGAGGTTCCACCTGAGAATAAAAATACTGAAGGTATCCTTAACGCTGGGGGTGGTACCAATATCCATCCCCAAAGTCGCCAGAAGAGAGAGGTAGGCGAAGACCTTAAGATGAAAGACTTGGAAAGCAAAATCAATGCTTTGATGTCTGCTCAAGAGGTAAAAAAGACTGGCATTCCGTGTCCCTACCCGAGAGTATGGGACTCCATTCCATACCCACCAAAGTTCAGTTTGATTAACTTCACGCTATTCGACGGGAGGGGCTCCCCTACCCAACACTTGATTTACTTCAAGTCCCACCTGGGGATCATTTCAGGCAATGAACCTCTGATGGTACGATCGTTCGTAGGAACCCTTCGTGCAGCTGCCTTTGATTGGTACAGCCGGCTTAAACCGGGAAGTATCAATACATGGGATGATATGAAAAATATGTTTCTTGCTAATTTCTTCGACGACGACACCGAAGTATCGATCGGAACACTCTTTGAAGAGAAGCAGAAAGATGGAGAGCTCGTTGAGAACTTTGTTAAGCGCTTCCGGAACAAGGCAATGAACTGTCGGGATCCGGTCACGGAGGAATTCATCCTCCAAACATGCCACAATAACCTTTCCTTAGATGTATTAGAAGCTATGGGCACTGCACCATCCAAGACAAGGAAAGAGTTAAAGGTGCGAGGAGAGCAGGCTGAACGCTTCCTCAAAAGGAAGAAAGCTGAAAGGGAACAACCAGCAAGTAATACCCAAAAACAGAACTTTACCCCCCGTGGTAAAGGGAAAGGAATGGCGAATGTGGTAGACGCAAATCAAACATTTGAATTATAACCCCAACATCAGCCGCAGCAACAAGCTCCAAAGCAACAAACGCCTCAATGGCAACAACGACCTCCAAGGCAACAGAAAACTTCTGAGCATAAATTCTCAAAGGAATACTCCTTCAAAGAAGATGAGGTCCCTGGTATTTTCAAGTATTTACTAGAGAATAACAAAATTAAGCTGCCCCCTATCGCTGATCATGAAGGAGCTAAGAAAATTACAGACCCGCGATATTGCGCATTTCACAGAACAGTCCATCATCCTACGAAGACATGCTACGCTCTCAAGGACAAGATTCAGGCCTTAATCGATGTTGGAATCATCACTCCGAAACAGCCTAAAGAAAAGAAGGTGGGCGCAAATGTCGTTTCTGTTAGCTTTGGCTCTGTCCTTCTGGCATGGTTTCAGCCAGAGCCCGTATATAAGGTACAAATAAAGACCGTCAACGATGATCCTTATGGACAACGTTAGAAAGGACTCGTACAACATATAGCTCCTAGCGGCGAAATTCTTTGGGTCCACCCGAACTTGTTAGAAGATGAGCAATGGGCAGGATCCTCATCTAAGAAGAAATACAAAGGTAAAGGTAAGACCTGCTGTCCCACCACAGTAATTCCTAAAAAAGATGATGAAGGTATCCCCACCTTATCACTTTCTGAAGATGAACAAGAGGCTCTTGTTACTAGGGGTGGGAATGAATATCATTATAAATACCCCGAAACTTCTGACTCAAATGGCAAGACATTAGCTGAACTAGGGGTGGTTACAACTCCCCCTACACCAGTTAAAAAATCTCAACAGAAGTTAGCTAATAAGCAAAAAGAAAAAGAGCCTCAACCCCAGGAGACTCAGAACCCGAAGCAGTCTCGATTCAATCGTCCGATTGTGAGAGATAAACCGGGAAGTTCAAACACTCCTTACCGTTTTGATGTTATGGCTCAGCTAGCTAACATCCCAGCAAGAATAACTTTATATGAGTTATTATGCCTCTCCGAAGATACTAGAGAAGCCTTGCGAGAAGCTTTAGCCGATTCTGGCGCGTTCCTTACTTAAGTTAAGCCCGCCCGTGAAGAAACGGAATCACCAGTTCAGCTTTGTAATTTATCGGTCAAATAATTTTCTTATATTACGTTCACTAAGGATGACATGCAAGTAAGGAATTCAAAGCATGATAGGCCTTTATACTTCACCGGATACATTGGCTCCAGCATTGTTAACCGGGTCCAAGTCGATCCGGGTTCCGCTGTTAGCATCATGCCACTCCGGTTGATGTATAATTTCGGAATCCCAGCAAGCAAGCTGGCTTCCACAGGTACCGTTATATACGGGTTCAATACCAGTGGATCCAGACCTTTGGAAAAAATCCGGATAAAATGTCAACTTGGAGATTTAAAGTCCGAAGTTACATGCTACGTAATCGACGCGGAGACTTCCTATAATTTACTATTGGGTCGACCATGGATCCATGGTAATCTTATAGTTCCCTCTACGCTTCATCAGTGTCTAAAATATATAGATGCCAATAATGAAGTCAAGACGGTGGTCGCAGATAAGTAACCGTTTAAGGGATTGGAAAATTACTTTACCGATTCCCTCCTTTACAGTGCTGAATCTGATACTGAATCATCGGCTCAAGGCACGGATAGCGGGGGAGAAGCTGACACAGAAGCAGGATTTGATTACAGTGCTGAATCTGATACTGAATCTGATATTGAATCATCGGCTCAAGGCATGGATAGCGGGGGAGAAGCTGACACAGAAGCAGGATTTGATTACAATGGTGGTTTTGTACTCAATGACATTGTACCTTTTGTAATCGGTCTTGACGATGGTGAATCGTCAGATGGTAGTTGTAATTGGTAACTTACCGAAGAAGTAATAAATAGCGATTTAGAGTACCCACCGTGTTTGGCTAATGTAATGCAGGGATTGTACGTTAATTCCGACATACATATGCCGCTTCAGTCATCTTGCTTCACGAAAAAACGCTTCCAAGACTCGTTTGGAACAACCTTTGTCATTCCTGCTAAAGCAGGGGGTGAAAAGGAGTTAGTGTTCGAAAAAGGGGAAATATCTCCGCCACTGTATCTCTCTTCAAGCGAAGATAAAAATGAAGAGAGATCCGGCCTTCATTCATCCAGATATAGTCAACAAGCGCGTGATTTCATGAAAAAATGGGGATATAATTTTGCGCTTGAAGAGGGTCTTTGTTTTGGTCGAGGCCCACGAGTTCCACCTCGTATGGCCTATGTACCAGAAGAAAAATCCTATAACTATTATAGCTATAAAAGGGGCCTGGGTTATGCTTCGGATGACAAGTGCTGCTGGCAAGTCATAGACCATTTAATAAATCAAGATGGATATTCATCCGACACCTCTAATTGGGATTCAGATGTCAGCCTAGGAGAAGTACTCAAAGGCCTGATGTCGAATATGACAATAGTCGATCCTTCCACGATTCAAGAAGATGATCAACTGCCGGCTTGCGAGGATCCCTGGATTCATCATCTAAATATACAGTATGGAGATTGATTCGAGCAAAGAGAACCTCCTACCGAAGATAAAGTGGTCCAGATAAATATGGGTGATGAGACGAATCCAAAGCCAATATTTATAAGTGATAATCTTCCACCAGATAAAAAGAGGAGTTAATTTCCCTCATCAGAGAATTCATAGATGTTTTTGCCTGGAATTATGAAGATATGTCAGGGCTTGATCCGAACGTGGCAGCCCACCGTCTTAACATCAAACTGGATGCAAAACCTATCAAACAACAGCAAAGACGATTTCACCCACAAATCATGGAAGTGATTGAAGAAGAAGTCAAAAAATTAATCAATTCTGGTTTTATCCGGGAAGAACAACATCCGGACTGGCTCACGAATATTGTTCCGGTCCTCAAGAAGAATGGGAAAATAAGAATATGCATTGACTTCAGAGACTTGAATAATGCGTGTCCGAAAGATGATTTCCCTCTCCCTATCACCGATGTTATTATCGATAACACGTGTGGGTTTGAGAGAATGTCCTTTATGGATGGGTTTTCGGGTTACAATCAAATCAAGATGTACCCGGAAGATGAAAAACATACCGCATTCTGGACACCTCGCGGCGTGTTCTTCTATACAGTGATGCCTTTTGGGTTAAAGAACGCAGGCGCCACTTATCAACGGGCAATGTCTAAAATTTTTTAAGAACATCTCCGTAAAACTGTCGAATGCTATGTCGATGATTTGGTAGTGAAGAGCCGTAATAAAAACGATCATATCAAAGATCTAAGGACTATGTTCGAGCTCATGCGAACTCACCAGTTAAAGATGAACCCCACCAAATCTTTCCTTGGAATGTCCAGCGGTAAGTTTCTGGGATTTGTCATCACTACATCGGGTATCCGCATCGACCCCGACAAAGTAAAAGCAATACACGAGTTGCAACCCCAGAGAAATCTCAAAGAACTCCGAGGATTGCAGGGGAGGCTGGCCTATATACGACGGTTCATCTCAAACCTATCTGGGAAATGTCAGCCATTTTCTAAACTCACCAAGAAAGGTGTATCCTTCATCTGGGATGACGCCTGTCAAAAGGCATTCGAAGACATCAAAACGTATTTGGCGAATCCTCCTGTTCTTGTGGCACCAAAGTCAGGAAAGCCGTTCTTAATCTATATTAAAGCGATGAACCACTCATTAAGTGCTTTACTTGCACAAGACGATGACAACGGTCATGAACAGGCTATTTATTACTTGAGTCGAACTTTGGTTGGTGCTGAGTCTTGATATCCAATGATTGAGAAAAAATGCCTCGCCTTAGTATTCGCTATTCAAAAGATGCGGCATTACTTAGTAGGACAAACGATTTATGTTATTTCCAACGTTAATCCGGTCCGAGTGTTCATGACACAACCAGCCTCTATGAACTGGAGACTAGCAAAGTGGGCCCTACTCCTGTCTCAATACGATCTGCACTTCAAACAACAGAAGTCGGTTAAAGGACAAGTAATTTGTGATCTTCTAGCGGCTAACCCCATAGCAGACACAGCTGAGTTGTATGATGATTTACCCGATGAAGCTCACGAAGTCAATACTACGTTTCACAACAGGTATGACAACTATATTTCGATGGAGCTTCACGAGCGACCAATACGGAAAGCGTACCTGGTAATTCTAGGATCTCCGCAGGAGTCGGAGTCGTCCTAGTCTCTCTAGAAAAACATGTGATACCCCGAGCCTACTCATTGATAGGCAGGTGTTCTAATAATGTGGCCGAATATAACGCACTGTTTATCGGACTTAGTTTCGCCAAAGAGCTGGGGGTCGAATATCTCGAGGCTTTTGGCGATTCTCAATTAATAGTCAACCAAATCCGGGGAGAATACGAAGTCAGGAATCAAGACTTGATACCGTACCATAAGGCGGCTATCGAAATAGCAAACTCATTCGAACAATTCTTCATCGAGTACATTCCACGTCTCAGAACACATACGCAGACGCGCTAGCAGCATTATCAGTATCTTTGGCACAACCGCCTGATTCGAAACAATCCATTACCGTCAGAACCCACCAATTGTTTGTGCCAGATTGCACCATTAACGTTAAGGAAGCATATACAGCTAAGGTCGATCTTGAGCCCCGAGACTGGAGATTTCCTATAATTGACTACGTTGTGCATGGTACTTTGCCACAGGACGTAAAAGAAAAGGATTCGGTTCGAAGAAGTGCTCCGAGATTCTATTATAATTCAACCCATACACTATATCGTCGTGCATACGATGGGTTATTACTCCGATGCCTCTCGACTAGGGAGGCAGAAGAGGCTTTAAAAGAAGCTCACGACGGAATCTGCAGTGCATATCAACCCGGTCCCAGACTCTGCGACCGACTCAGAAGGATGGGATACTATTGGCCAACTATGGTCAAAGACGCGATTGACTACGCTCGACGGTGCCATGCGTGTCAAATACAAGCGAATTACATGCACCAACCCCCAGAACACCTCCACCCCTTGACTACTTCATGGCCATTCGAGACCTGGGAGATGGATATCGTTGGTCCTATCTTCCCACCATCAGTTAAAGGTGACCGCTTTATTTTAGCAATTACTGATTATTTTTCGAAATGGGCCGAAGCAGTCCCATTCAAAGAAGTAAAGACAAGCGATGTCATCAAATTTATCAAACACCATATCATCTATCGATATGGCATTCCTAGACGAATTATACACGACAACGGTCCTCAATTCGTAAGCAACGCTTTTATTAAATTCTGCGGAAAATTCAGGATTGAAGACATCTACTCTACAGCATATAATCCTACGATAAATGGGTTAGCTGAAGCGTTCAATAAGACAATAATAAAGATCTTGTCAAAACTCATAAAAATTAACAAGCGAGATTGGGATGATAAACTTGGTGAAGCCCTTTGGGCCTATCGTATCACGGTCCGCACGCCCACCGGAACCACTCCGTATTCACTAGTGTACGGATGCGAAGCTGTTCTCCCTTTAGAAATTCAGATTCCATCCCATCGCATCGCTCTTGCAACAGGGATGACGACAGAAGAACAACACCAGAAGCGTCTCGAAGAACTTGAGATGTTAGACGAAAAACGCTTGCAGGCTCAACAACAAATTGAGTTTTATCAAGCCAGAATCTCTCGTTCGATAAGAAAGATAAACAATGAAGCTTTAAGGAAGGAGATATGGTTCTGGCCATCCGGCGGCCCATGATACTCAATTCCAAGAAAAAAAGTAAATTCCAGCCCAAATAGGAAGGACCGTTCGTGACAGAGACAGTCTACTCAAACGGTACATATCGCCTAATCACTAAAGACGGTGATAAGATCATGATGCCAATAAATGGCAAGTTTCTGAAGAAGTACTACCCTTAGTACGCTCGGAACAGATTATTAAACGGGAAGTTCCTGGAGAATACCATATACGATATTCTTAAGGATAACCCGAAACCAACCAGCTGTTCTCTAAATAATTCAAGTTTGGTCATAGAGAACCCCTGCTGTAATCTTCTAAACACTCTCTTGTTGAGATGAGATTTGATTACTCCTTAGAATCAATCTTTCCTCACAAAAGAATTCTCACTGTCCCTCACTATTAGATTAGTTCACGACGAGCCTAACAAAGTTCATTGGGCCAAGTCTGGTCAAACTTCCATTATGATTTGTATTCATATTCCCACTTTCATACGGTCAAACCTTTTTATAGTTAGGACCATAGCTAAAATCTCCTCTCGATTCCTTCCATAAACGAGAGGCCCACTTTCAAGTCGCTTTCTCTTTAGATAAACGAAGGCCTTCACTCCACTTGAACGACCAAACCTATAAAAGTTAGGGTCGTCTCAATATCCCTTTTTGGTCAAACTGTCAAGCCACTCTGGCCAGGATCGGATTTCTCTTCGATAAACGAAAACATTTCATGTCTGTCCCTCCAGCCAAACCTATAAAAGTTAGGGCTAGAGTTTGAATTTCATCTTGATAAACAAGAAAACTTATTTCCGGATCAGATAACCTAGACTATAAAAGATGGGGTTAACTGAATCCCCTCGATTCTCAGGATGGAGATCCCATTCTTAGTTTCATCTCACAGATTCTTGAAGTGGAGATCCCACTTTTAGTTTCTTCTGCAACCAAGGATAGAATATAAAATTCTTCCTCTTTGGTATCAGGTTCACTTCTCCCTTAAAAGAAGGACTGAAGAAAGAATATAAAATTCATCCTCTTCAGTATCTGGTTCGTCTTTGTCCTATAAAAGGATACTACATTTTTAATAATTCCATGATCCATGCCTTACCCGTATGGGGAATTTTATCCCGAATCCTAAGCAGGGATAAGTCGGCGCCTAATACGCGCTGCCGGTTTAGTCTTTCACCGATTGAAAAAGATACCAGAATTTGAGTCTGGGGAATTTTATCCCGAAGCCTAAGAAGGGATAAGTTGGCGCCTAATACGCGCTGCCGGTTCGTCTTTTACCGTAAGAAAATGACTTAAGTCTACGTATTCAAATTCGTAGCATTAAGTCTAAAGGGGTTCATCCCTTTAGCACAACGTTACTTGTGAAAGGGACCCAGATAATTCACAGGCTAGCCCGATTCAAACGGTAGTCGGTAAAGGCATATCAAATCAATTGACGGCTGAGGATTTGCCAAAAATCCTATAAGTATTATAGTTGATTATTCTAAACAGAATGAGAAATCATAATGAGAACTAAAGAAGACTGAACAAAACACGCGTATCATTAACAAAAAAAGGGGTTCAGATACAACAGCCATAATCACTTTACATTGTATTTTTGACTAATAATTTCTTGCTCAAGCTTGATTAACTCTTCAGCATAAGCATGTTCAAGCTTACGCTGCAGCTCGATCTTGAAGGAGTCCTCAGAATCGGATAAGAGTTGGGCGGCTTCTTCCTCCATCTTGGCTAATCTTTCCATCGAGAGCATTACTTTGCTAGATATCACGGCCTTGCTATGCTCCTCCCCAGCCTTGGTCACCTCCAAAATAGTTCTTTGCTGTTTTTCTTCCACCAGTTTCTGCTCAAGCTTCGCTATTTCGGCGTCAACAGAGGCTAGCGACGAGTCGATTTTGCGTAAGTGAGCCAATCTTTCGGAAAGAACTTCCTCCGCTTGGTCGACATGTTTTCTCTGTGCCTGGATCCCAAGCCCGACGGATTCTCGAGATTCACGCCATGACTGTATACGAGCCTCCATTCGCACAGCAACGTAGCCAGAAGCACCAACAGATTAGAGCTCTTGTAGTTTCACAAATTTGCGTTCAAATTGATTCACATTGTCGGTCAAAGATTCAGCTATGTTGAGGGAACCAGTGTCCTTTATTAAGGCTATTTTACGCTCAAGGACCGGTCGGAATTGGCTGAAAGGGATCCTCTTTTCCAGAAGTTTGTCAATTAGTGACTCCACAAAGTTAAGAAAATTGCCGACTTCCAAGCAGAGGAGGAGCTTATCTGGGTCGTCATCAGACAATAAAGCATCAACGCGCGCGCACAGGTGAGATGACGATCCTAGAAAAAGAAAGCACAAAAACATGAATACCCAGTAATGATAAGTCAAAAAAAAAGACAGCACACGAGATTTACCAGTCCCTGAAGAGCTTTCCGTGACCGAACACACTACACCCACTTCTCGTCGCTCAACTTTATGTGTCGCAGGAAGCACTATGGGTGTAGTAACCGTTGAAGCACCGACTCCTTCAGTTGGTCTCACGGTCAGTTCAGGCGAACTCTCGCTAATAGTTGTAGCACGCACGGTAGTCGGCATTCCCAAAGAAACCGGGAGTTTTTGCGGAAAGCCTGATGACCGAGCATCAATAACAACTCCTGCCAAAAGCAAGAAATCAAGACCCTCAGATTCACCATATTTTCCATTAGGAGTAGTTGTATCAAATGGTGGCTCGCACAGTCCCGAGCCACTAGGACTCTTATTGAATACAAAACCTCCCCAAACACGGATTTCGATGATTTTTAAGGATTCTTACGTCCCAGAACCTCCCCAATTATTCTAAGGTTATCCCTAGACGCGTTTAAGTGGTTATTAACTATAGATAACGTTTAAACACCAATTCTTATTTAAAAGAACGTCTCCAAAGGCTTATAAATAAAAGCCTAGGGTCTTCTTTCAGGAGGATCTGAAATTAAGAAGGCGAGGTGCTGTCAAATTGCCCAGCTAACCACGAATTTTAGAGGAGAGTTATCAGATCTTGGCGAACACTTTCATAAAGAAACCCCTTCGAAAGATTTGTGATCCTTTCCTCTTCTTTCCTCCGGATTAAACTTGGTTTTAATCTCGAGAACAGCCACAATCTCGCTTGGTCGTGATTGTCGCTTCCGCAATTGTTTCCTTCGTGAAACAAGAGCGTAGTTATACTGTCAATCGGGTTTGATCTGCGACGGTCCACGGACTAACGCGTCCCCGGCATAGGCAAAGATCCCACGCAAAGCAGCATAAAGATAAACTACTGCTACGTTTTGTTTGATAAAGTTGTAATCTTTATTTTTTCGTTGTAAGAAGATCTTATAAAAAGATTAACTTTTCTTTCAGTTTGAACTTGTAATCGATAAACGGTGTAACAGGTTTGAAAACAATGGAAAAGATAACTTTTGACCCAAACACCACTAACCCGAGTCCTAACCCAAACTGGAACATGAACCCTAACCCGAGTCCTAACCCAAACTAGACCCTGAACCCTAACCCGAACCCACTAAACTTAACCTGAACCCTAACCCTACCCT
>BQKN01013508.1:0-10595 GCA_022839385.1 Asparagus kiusianus | reverse complement strand
GCCTGAAGTTAGAGCTGAACTTGATCTAAATGCAGGTCAGATATTTTGGGTATATGACATGTGGGGCATTAAGATATCTAAATATAAGACATATGATGCAAGGAGGAAAGCATTGTCGAAAATGGAGATTGGAAAAAATCTTATGAATTACTTCCACGGTATCTTGAAGCTATCAAGCGAAATAACCCGGGTACTGAATATGAAATATTGTTCAAAAAGATTGCACCGGGGATGGAGAGGTTCACTTGAGTATTTTGGGCATTTGGTCATGCTATTAAGGAGTTCACTTTTTATCGTCCGTTATTGAGCATTGACGGTACACATTTATATGGTAAGTACAAAGACGTGCTTCTTGTGGCGACCGCTGTAGATACAAATGACGGTTTATTTCCTCTAGCATTTACAGTCATGGAGGTAGAGGATACTTCTAGTTGAAAGTTGTTCTTTGAACTTATATACAAGTGGATTCCTAGTGTCCGTGCGCCATGATTAATTACTTTTATCTCGGATAGGATGAAAGGAATTATAAGGGCATTACATGGGGTTTTGGTGCATCACATCACTATCGATATTATTTACGGCATATAAGAGATAATTTCAAGAAAAAATACGGTGAGATTAATTTGCAAAATCTTTTGTGGCAAGCTGGGTGTGTAACCGATACATTAGTGTATGAACATTACAGGGAGAAAATTAAGTCTTTGTCATTAGATGAACATAATTAGATTGAAAATAACTTGAAGCCTCAATTCGAGCATCGATGGGTATTATGTAAGGATGAGGGTGTGCGGTTTTGCATGACGATAACTAATTGCTCCGAGAGCTTTAACGACATTCTTAAAGGAGCACGAGCTATGCCAATATAATCATTGGTTGCGAGAACGTTCTATAGGCTAAACACATACTTCAACAAAAAGCGTGAGGATTGTAGGCTGTCTAAAAATTACTACGGATAGCTTATCCCCATCAAACACCAATGACGAAAGTTACAATTTGACGGCTTCCAGAAGGCTACAATTCCAAGACTTTCACGTAGATCGATGAAGGTTACAATCTGACGACCTTCGCAACAACTAATGAAAGCTCTAATCAACAGCCTTCACAATCAACATCGGAAGTTACAATCTGATGACTCTCATATTTTTAAGGAGCCAGGAAGAAGATTACAAGATGATGATCTTTGCAACACTCTAGCAAAAGATACCACAAATTGATGGTCTCTTCACGTCAAAACGCAGAGGTCAGACCCGCAATTCAATATTAAAATGCAGAGGTCCTCCCTGCATTGCTGTAGGCTGTCTAAAAATCACAATAGATAGCTTATCCCCTATCAAACACCGATGATGGAAGTTACAATCTGACGACTTCCAGAAGGTTACAATTTGAAGACTTTCACGTAGATCGCTGAAGGTTACAATCTGACGACCTTCACGACAACTGATGAAAGCTCTAATCAACAGCCTTTACAATCAACATCGGGAGTTACAATCTGACGACTCTCATATTCTCAAGGAGCCAAGACGAAGATTACAAGATAATGATCTTTGCAACGCTATGACAGAAAGAGATTACTTGGTAATAATCTCTTCAAGGCAAGACGCGGAGATCCTCCCCGTGTGTCAACAGTAAAACGCTAGGGTCGAATCCCGCGTTACAACATCAAAACGCTAGGGTCGAATCCCGCGTTACAACATCAAAACGCTAGGGTCGAATCCCGCGTTACAACATCAAAACGCCAGGGTCGAACCCGCGTTATAACATCAAAACGCTAGGGTCGAAACCCGCGTTACAACAAATCAAACGCGAGCGACCCTCGCGTTCATTGGTGTTCAGCCAACACCCAACCTCGCGTCTCGATTCTAAGACGTGAGGTTAGGGTCCTGAACGCCAACGTGGGCGTTTGACTCATTCAACATGAGTTGAACGGTTCTAAAACCGTTTCCCACGATTTGAGGGCGGTTACACCCCACTTAGGAGAGATTTAAGGGGCGGTTTCACCCCCTTAATCCTCTATAAATAACTGAAGATCAATTCAGTTCGGTCCTTCTCTTCGGCTGGCTTTTGGAAACGAAGACTTGGCAGCAGCAGAAGGGGTCTTTGGAGCATTCTTGGAGCTTAGGAGATCTGCAACAGGAGCTTCTTCATCCTTGGCTTATAACCGATTTTCGGTTCAAAACAACTCTTTTACAGAGTTCTTCAAAACTCATTCAGAGTTATCAACTCATCCAGAGTTTTAAACTTGCCACGCAAGTTCTCCACAACGTCAAATCGTGAGGAGAAGACATTGTTCCAGTGAATCAAAACGTCGGATCGTCAACGGAGAGCAAACTCGACGCGAGCATTCGAGGGAGGCATTCCATCGCCACCGTGAAGAACCCAGTTTTAAACAAAGGAGAAAACCAAATTCGTTTTCTTCTCTTTTGTAATCAAGTTGTAATCGGAATTAAAGGAATTCAATTTAAGTTTCTTTTATTCTCTTCTTTGCAATTTTTCCTACATACAATTGCAACATCAAAACACAGAGGTCAGACCTGTGTTTCAACATCAAAATGCAGAGGCCCTCCCTGCATTGCAACATCAAAACGTAGAGGTCAGACCTGTGTTTCAACATCAAAATGCAGAGGTCCTCCCTGCGTTGCAACATCCAAACGCAGACTTCATTGCTACGTTTTTAGCCCAAAACACAGAACCCAACTCTGTGTTCCAGATTCAAAATGCAGAGCAACCTGTGCGATCTCAGCCGCCAAAACATGCCCAACTCTGCGTTTCCGTTCTGAAATGCAGAGTTCGGGTCCAGAACATCATTTTTGGCGTTTGACTCGTTCAAATACGAACTGAACGGTTTCAAGAACCGTTCTTCCCCCACATTTAGAGGGATTTTTGCCCTACTTTGGAGTGGATTAAGGGGACAATTATACCCCTTAATCCCCTATAAATACCTCAAAACTTAGAAGAGTTTGGGATCTTTTTTGGGCAGATCAAGATCGGAGACCATTGAGCGGTTTCTGGCATAAAATCACAAAATGGGAGAACGACGTTCATCCTTCAGCGACGTTCAACAATAGGGAGCTTTCATCCTTGGCTATTAACCGATTTTCGGTTCAAATTAACTCTTTTTCAAGAGTTTAAACTCGTTCTGAGTTATCAACTCGTTCAGAGTTTCAAACTTACCATGCAAGTTATCCTCGACATCAATCAAGAGGAATCAACCACATTCCGGTGAAACAAGACATTCGGATCGTCAACGAGAAGCAAACTCGATGCGAGCATTCGAAGGAGGCATCTCATCGCCATCGTGAAGAACCCAGACTTAAACAAAGGAGAGAATTCGCATCAATTCTCTTCTCTTTTGTAATCAAAAATTCAAATTGTAATCAATTAGAGATTGAGAGAGTTGTAAACATTCTTTTTCTAAGCGGTTAGAAAGAATAAAATCAAATTTAATTCTTTTAATTTTCTTATTACAAATTTTCCACCAAACAAGGATGGCGTAGACTGGACAACGTGTTACATACCAAAAAATGAGTCTATTTTGCATAGAAGAATTGAGACGGCAAGATTATGTCAAATTACTGTATTCAATGATAATGAATGACATGTACAGGATTATAGTAGTATACACACCATTAAACTATTTGATGTTGATTGCACTTGCACATGTAACATACCACAACTCTAAAAAATACCTTGTGCATATATTCTTGTGCCTTCTTCCAATCAGTCGGGAGGTGCTAGAATTCCATATAATCGGTATTGTTCGTCGTGGTATTCAATGATTCACTACCGAAGGACATACAGTGAGAGTTTTCATCCACCCGATGATAGTCGGTATTGGCCTGAATATACTAGATCACGTCTAATTCCACCTCAATACAAGAGACAAGCAGGTCGACCACCATATGTGCGAATTAGGGGAACCATGGATCAAGGGTGAGAAGGAGTTGTCAAGCATAAAAATATAGTCTTTGCAAACAACCGGGACATACTCGAGCTCGTTGTCCAGCTAGACCTAATAAATAGCAATTAATTAGTAAAAATTGACATATTTAAATTTTTATATATTATAATATAGAAACTATAATTAGTATTTGATCGGTTATTGATATGTGTATAATTGTATGTGCAGGTATCTACACCATGCAGCCTGGGCTGATTAGTGATGAGATCCTATATGACCAGTCTCGACACTGTTCATATATTATATCCTTTACAGAGGTAATTAAGTTTCTTATAATTTCAATATTGCATTCTTATAATATTGCATTCTTATACTTTCATTTGCTCTATAGAAAGGCCCGGATATCGTTATGGTTTATCATAGCCTCGTCCATAGCCGTTGGCATCTAGAGGATGAGCGTATCATAGCCGCTGTTGGATGGGCCGACTTCTTGTCATGTTCAAAGCTTCGTTAGATGGGGCTCGATTGTCCCCTACTCACCGCTTTGCTAGATAGATGGAGGCCGGAGACCTATACTTTCCACTTACGAATGAGAGAGTCTACCATTACTCGACATGATGTAGCCATGATACTCGATCTCCGCATAGATGGTCCTTGCGTTACCGGTAGTGATAGACATTTTTGGCCGGACAAGTGTGAGGAGTTGTTAGGTGTAGCTCCAGAGTCAATGCCTGGAGGAAATATTAAATTGAAGTGGTTGAAAGAGACCTTCTCGGTGTCATTACTTATTGATGCACCACAAATATTGATTGAGCAACATGCACGTGCATACATTATGCACATGATCAGTTCAATTATTTCTAGATTCGAGTAAAGATAAAGTGTTACCAGGTATGTGTAATTAGTATTTATAATAATTTACATGAATTAGCTTATTTTAATAACTTGAAATGCTGTGAATATGCTATGTGGTTACCACTCATTGAGGACTTAGACACATGTGGTACGTTATCGTGGGGTAGTGTCGTTTTGACATACTTATATAGAGAGATGTCCAAAGTGGCATTCATGAAAAATAGTGACTTTAAAGGGTGTCTCGACTTACTGCAAGTATGGGTATGGGAGAGACTTCATTTGAAGCCGAGACTATGTGTGAATTTATAATTAGATGGACAAATTCCACTGGGATGCATGTGTTATATTTTTTAACGTAGAAAATATAATTGTAGTTATCATTGTGGTACTGAATTTTGAAAACAACACAAATAGAATGTCCAAAAATGTTATGACGAGACCACGGCTAGACAATTATATTTCTACCGAAATGAGCTTGACCGTATGAAGATTTTTTAGGTATCATTTCTATAAAAATGAGCTTTTTCTTCTATATATCAACTTTGGTTTTAATGATATGCAACAATTATATGAAATACTTTGTAGATGGAATGAGAGCCCTACACCTAATTTTTCAATAATCTACCCCTACTATGCACAAAATACCTAGTTATATGGAGAGCCAGAGTTCCTTTACTATGTTTCGAGATAGTAGAAATGCATGTACCAGACCGCGTGCTTCGACAATTTGGTCTTGCACAACATATTCTGAAATTTGTTGAAAAAATAAAGAGGAAGGCAAAGAAAGGAGGCCAACAAAAGGACTGAGCAGCTGAGCATCAAAATTATATACACAGATGGAATGATAGATATTTTTGTATTATTGAGCAAATTGAACCAACTCCCTAGGAATCAGATTACTACACTTGGTATTAGGGGATAACCATAAGATGAATACTCCATGCAACCACATCACCGGTTGAGTTGCAAAAAGGATATGTGCCTCGGGGTATAGATGAGAGAGAATTAGTAAGCATTTTCAAATTTTATTTTAAGTCCATTTTTATTGGTATTTCTCAATACTGCTAACTTGTGTTTTTTTGAAAAATTTGCATGTATCAGCAATAGATGATATTCAAACCAATGCAAACCGTGGCATGGAATTGGCTCAAGCAGGTAATATAGAATTGAATATAAAATTTACATTAAGTAATTTTAATTTTAAAGTAATTCTTGCATTTCGAATTTTTTGAATTATCCCTCGCATGTACTTATCCCGAAGCACAAGAACATGCATCAATATATCAGTTAATAATGCGGAGGCTTTACCAAGCCTTACACCAAACTCCTAAAGACCTTCATGATGGATGGGAGGTAACACAATTCGTATACACACGTCAACCACAACAAATGTTGGCCTCTTTGTTTTCATGATGTTTAACAAACAATTTACTACTAATGTTGTTTGTCTAGTGTTCGTGTTTTCTTATTTATTGTAGACAAACAATATGTTGGAGGATGGATGAAATTGCGCTTTCACGATCATATCCAATGGAGGTTGGCGGAATTATGGTATGAAGCCTACGCAATTCAAAGTTAAAGATTCAAGTTTAAGTTTCATCCGCAAGTGTACCAAGATAGAGCTTCGTTGAAGATCATAAGCTTGGGTAAATTTAGTTTTAGGTTTTATATTATGTGTGTTAGTACTTTAATCTCAATCATATACACACATACACGTTTTGGTTTTGTATATATATAGTTATATATATACATATATGTTTTGGTTTGATAGTTTTCAAGTTTTAATATGAAACAATTGAATACAATTGAAAATATATTTCTTGTTTTATACTTATATGCATATATATGATATCATCAATATCAATTTTATTTAGTTCAATGAAATCATGTTTGAGTGCATTATATCTGTTTTTTAATAAATACTATATTCATTGTTTATAGACTTCATAACAATAGTTTACATCTTTCTTCAAGTCTATAAAATCATTTTGTATTGTTTCAAAACATGGTTTAGCTAAAATGTCAAAACTCATATGTTCACATTTTTATATTTTGGACTATTTTGTAAAATAATGGTATTTTTCATTTGGGAGGTCCTTTCTAAAAACCAGTTTTTATAGCTTGTGTATGATCATGTCTACAATCATTTTCCAAAGTTTTATATTTTTATGAATTTATTTGATATTTTTAAACAGGGTTTTAAAATCAGAAAACTATTTTAAACCTGTCATTTTCTTATATCTGTTTGCGGTCAACCGCTACGGTCGACCGCCCCTGAGTCTAGAGACTCAGAAAGTTTTTCAAAGACTCACGGTCGACCATGACGGTCGACCGGATACTCTCGCGGTCGACCGCCATGGTCGACCGGATGGAGTCCAGAGACTTTCCTCTATTGTTTTGTTGCTCACAGTCGACCGCGATTTTCCCACAGTCGACTGCCGATCGCCCAACGGTCATATTTTGTACAGAATCGGATTTCTGATTTGTTGGGGTTTCTGGTCTTTTGTTTGGGGTTTTTGCTGTTGGTTTCTCTTCCTATATAAACCCCTCAAACCCCCTTCTACCAGCAACAATCATGAGAGTGTTTTAAACAAGTTTAAGAAAGTTTTAACAAGGGTTTATGGTTGGTTTAAGTTTGTTTAAAAAGCTTTTAAGCATTTGAGAATTTGATTTTGTGAAAATAATTTCACAAGAGCTTGAGGAGATCATCAATTGAAGTTTGGGCATTCAACTCATCTCTCTCTCACTCTTGATCTATAGAGAAGTTTTCCTAAACCCATTCTAGCTATTTATTGTTTTGATTCTAATTTCCATAAGCTAGATTTATTTGAGTTTTGTTTGTTTTATTGTATCTCATTATTTACACACATAACTATTGAGCTTATTGTATTTCATACATAGTATAATTTGGGTTGTGGGGAGTGTAACTTAGAGATTGAGCCTACATTGTGTTCTCATCTATTGTAGAAAACAAATTATTTGTATTTGTGAGCTTCATTGTGAGGATACACTTTATAATACACTTGTACACCGAGAGGAGTGGTTGGTGAGAGACGGGGTCGAATCCAAGAGGAGTGGCGTCAGTTGACGAACCTAGGGAGAGGTCGCATCCGAGCACTTGACGAGGAGGACACGGACTAGGCCAACACTTAGAGGGTGTAGAGTGTGATTGCAAGTGTATAGTTGTAAAGTTTTCGGTTAGCTAGAAAATCGGGTGTGAGGTGTAAACGTTGTTCGAGTAAGCGTAGAAAACCCGATTGTGATAGTGGATTTCTCCCCAGGAGTGGGGAGCGGAGACGTAGGACGGAAGGTCCGAACTCCGTGATTATTTGTTTGTGTTTGAGTTTGCTTTGGCGTTTTATTTGTGCTTAGTGTTCATTACATTCTTGTCGCCATTGTCAATTGCCCTATCACATTTGTAGATTGTTTATTTTACCCTTGTGTTAGTTTATATATCCTTGCATATAATTCACCATATATCTCATTGTTAGGATATTGCTCTTTGGTTATATTGCTCATTCTTGCTTATAACATATTGTATATCTATCTTGCAAGAATAACTTGTTAATTAGTTTTAATTGGCATAAAATCGGATTAGATTAGCACACGACCCTAATCACCCCCCTCTAGGGTCTAACAATAAAGACAAGGACAACGCAAAAACGATAATGAAGCTGGGCCTTCCCAACATGTTGATGATGGAGCTGGACCGTCACAACCACAAATGCAACCGGATCACGAATTCATCAAAGGTCGGGATGGAGGAGGCCGAAGACAAAGGAGGGGGAGAAGAGTTCTTGGATGTATGTAAACTAATCATTATTGTTATATACATTACAATTCTATTTTTCTATGTACATTACAAACCTATTTCGGGATGTAAGATAGTTTTTGGATTTGTAGCCGAGGCTGTGGTGTGATTTATTGGATTTGTAAGTGGGTTTATAGCTTGATTTGTTGGATTTGTAAGTGGGTTTGTGGTGTGATTTGTTGGTTTTGTAAATGAGTTTGTGGTGTGATTTGTTGAATTTGTAAATGAGTTATTACTATATATATGATCTTTAGATTTGATATATTAGTTTATATAGGGAATTGATAGGAAATGCAACGGTGTAATTTATGATTTTTAGATTTGATATATGAGTTTATACAGGGAATTGACAGGAAAAGCAACAGAGCAACAGAAACATGCACGTTTTGTGCACAGCAAATGCACGAGACTATCAGTCCCCGAAAAATGCACGAGACTATCAGTCTCGTGCACTTGGTTTTATGTCCCAAAATGTCTCTACTTAAACACGGGACTATTAGTCCCGAGTTTTTAGCAGAGACTATTCGAAAGAAAAATAAAATGCACGGGACTAGCAGTCCCGTGCATTTCAATTGCTGGCCGAACTACACGGGACTAGCAGTCTCGTGTAGCGTGAAAACATCACAACTGCAAAATCGATCCTTTTCTGAAAAAAAGAGTTAGTTTTGCAGATTATTTTGAGATGTGATCGTTTTTGCTATATAAAATTGAAAAATGGTGCTTTTAAAATTTTGTCCTAAAATAAATTTATGTGTAACAAAGAAGATGATAGGTACCTCGGTGTCAAATGTGAGAGAGGAATTATAAAAGGTGTTTTTGGCTCTATAACCCCATAGTTCACTCTATTTGCAGAGGGACCTCCCAAATCTGCATTTCTGCTAATTTTCCCCCATATTCTCCCACATCAAATTTTCATTATCATTTAATCTAACACTGTAAAAATTCATAGGAGTTAATAATAAGTATAATTTTTACTGTGATTAGGTAATGTAAAAGGTGTATTTTTAACTTGATGTGAAACAAGAATAAATTAGCAATTATTTAGATTTGAGGTTAAATCCACAAATAAGAAAGACATGGAAGAATATGGATAAAACCCTTTAGAAAAAGACTACATTTCAGAATATCCAATGATCTTTGAGGGCTTTTGTACAAAATTATCTCTAAGCTTTCGCTGTCTCCGACATGGACCCGGTGAAATTGAATTCTCCGTGAAGATGCTCTAAAATTTGAACAAAAATCCTTACCGAATAAGGATGGTAAAAAACAAAAGGAAAAAAAATGTCAAGACCCCAAATAAACAACCTTATGTGGCTTAGCCCTATAAAGTTTTCCCCATGTGCCCCGAAAGACCAGAAATAGTGTGGCCCAGCCTCAAAAGCCCATTATTATACATGTATGGTTTGTATTTGAGCTGGTCCTTCGAAAATCCCCTCTTCTCTCTTAGCAGCTCTCCATGAAAATCCATACTAGCCGGTGGAAGAAGTCATCACAATTAATGTGAGGCGACAGCAAAAATGGAGGGGGAAATGTGCGGCTTCCATCCATTACTGATCTAAGTCATCATTTATTGTCTATTTTATTATTTAATCTCTCATGTTCTCATTTATGGTATTAGGGTTTTGTTCTTTAACATTCAACAACCCCTTATGTCCTAAAAATTACCTCAATTACTCCTCATAACTACCCTCATAACTTTCAACAACCCCCTATGGCCACCAAAAACTTAATTTGCATGGTGTCGTTAGGCGAGAAGTCTATGTTCCTAATGCTAAGTTCTACAACAAGATTTTTTGAACTGAAATTAATGTGTCTGAAAGACTAAGAGTACCTCAAGATGCTTTATCATTGATATATAAATCTGAAGGCACCCAAATTTGAGTTTTTTAATTGATAATAAAGATGATTTGAAGTGCATGGTGGAGGATAATCGACATATTGGTTGTATGGAGATTCATATGCAAGCTGTTGTTAATGTAAATGGTGTAAGACCCCGTTGATTTTGACAACTTTCAAGTGTGAATATGAGTG
>BQKN01013346.1:0-10317 GCA_022839385.1 Asparagus kiusianus | reverse complement strand
GGCTGTATTGGGTTCTTTGCATTTTTTTATGTTACCATTAGCAAGTATTTAATTCAGTATGGAAAGCGTAAGGAAAGTTATTATTAGGTACAGAATTCAGTGGGCTAATTAAGCTGGCAATATTAATTCATTAATTGTGCATCTATCAGTATCCGATACTTAAGAACAGTGAACAGGTTCACTGTATATATATATAATGTCCAGGGCTAAAATACCTAGGAACAGTCAAATTTTTTGTCAAGTAACTATAGATAGACCCCTGACTCGATTTTTTCACCTCTCTCGGACTCTTTGCTGTCAGAGAAGAAGAACTTTGTTTTCTGTCAAGTAACCCTCCTGGGGGTAAAGGAATAATTAAAAAAAATTCGCTCGAGGGATATGTATGCAACAATTCAACTGTAGAGGTTCCATCAACAATCAGGCAAAAGTACAGGGGGTCTATCTAAAACTAAACTGATATTTAATTTCTAAATTTCATGTGAGAAGGATTTGACTTCTGCATGACTATAAAGAGCTTTACCACTTTTCATTGAATTAGGCCCTTGATGCCAAAAGTAAGATTCTCTTCTCGACAAACTTCAGACAGGAAAAAGAGAAAATTGTGAATAAGAGTTGTTCAGCTTGGTCACATATTGTATAGATTTTGAGACAATGTGCTAACCCTGCAGAGATGTAAGCATTAATAGGAGTCAACTAGAATATTAGACTTGGTTATATTCGACGTTAGCATTTTTAAGTGAATCTAAGTCACTCAAGTGAACTCCTCAACATTCAGAATGTCTTAGTTGTATGCAACTGCAGTTACGGTCCCAACAATTCTAGTGATTTAGTGAACCAAACGGTCCCTTATCGCAATCACATATCTTTACAAACTTGCACATAATATTCAAGAAACATAAAGGTATATGCCACTGCTATACAAAACTTGAGAGGAAAAAGAATTAGTATTATACACGAGAAGTTGAAGGTGAATGTAGACTGATCAAGAATTAGTATTGTACGCGAGAAGTTGAAGGTGAATGTAGACCGATCAACAACTTCAGTTAGCTGGATGTAGGACAACGTTAGTACATATGAGGAGATTTCTTTTTTCTATTGATTCAAAGACAAGGAACGCCCACATAAGAAAAGAGGTTTTTCTCCCTTAACTATTTATATTTAATTTGAAATTAATTCCTCAAATCATTGAAACTGCTATCAAATCCTCCAGTTCTTAAGTTATTTTAAAATTAGCCCTTCATATTATTGAAATTGATATTAGGTCCCCTACTCCTTAATTTATTTTGAAACTAGGCAAGAGTACAAGCAGCAAGAAGAGTGATAAATTGGAAACAACTTATAAGGATAAGAGAACCTAATATCAATTTTAATTATTTGATGGACTAACTTCAATATAATTTCAGTGATGCTGGCCCACATAAGAAAATAACATTGATAGGTACCTTTAGTTAGAAAGTTGATACACTTGCTGTAGACAACTGCCACATAAGTTTATGAACAAATCTACATTCACTTTTGCCACCTTCAGTCCTAAGCTTGTTAGATGCATAAACAATCCAAGTTGAAATGTATGGAATTATTAATAATAGAAGCCACCATACTGATAGCTTAAAGAAATAAAAGCATTTAACCCATGAACAGACTAAGATATTTCAAAGCGTGTATACATCCAGAGTTTGGTCTCAGTTTTGCAGTTAATTCATTTATCTTTTATCTACACAACGTGCTAATATCCTCATACATCTTGCTACATATAATACAGAGGGGGTCTATGTGCAACTAAACCTATAACATACATACACTTACATGCTTGCTTTGGTCCCCTGATATTAATTCATTGTGCAGGAATGAAATTACTAATAGTTACATGCAAAGGCATTCAAGAGAACCTTATAATAGGAGAATTTAAAATTTACGCATATGAAGTATGAAATGTACTTAAAAATACGAAATTCCATTATAATTTTTCATCAACACAGAGACAATAAGGAGTTATACAGAGGAAAAAGGGCAGATACTCTTAAGCCCTATTTCCAGCTATATGAGCATGTCGTGGAATAGTAATGATATCTTTTCAAAATCACTATTTACATTGTAAAATTCTTATGCTTATCCGTCCTATGCATATTTCAAATTATTTCTCAATTAAGGTCAACTACTTTTTTCTTTCACTTGCAAAGTCTCTCGTTAGATTATATAATAATCTGACTTTATAGTTTCAAACAGAGGTGTTGATCATATATCATTATATGTTTATGAGAACTATAAAATTTGAATTTGTGAATATTGTCCTTCGCAGAGCTCAGGTCTATAATGAATTCTGTCAAATTACTATTGGATAAATAGCCTCTGTAAAAGTGAATTTGCTCAAGAAACTTGCACGCTCATGTGATTAAGTAAATTGAAAGACTGAACAATATTTTGCATTTATATTTCAAGAGTTGATGCATACGCAAGAACAAGAGCGGAGTCAGAAAGATGAAATCGTCAGCTACAAAATATGTTACACAAATCAGAAAGTTTGCGTGCTACGGAAAACAATTCAATAGGAATCTGAGTCAGAGGCGCTCATATTGATTCCGGGATAACTAAACAAACAATAAAAGGGGAATTATGAATAAAATTCAATCTATTTGTTTGAATAAAAATATAAAGATGCATGAAAACTTAACCTAGAGAAAGAAATCAGTTCAGAAAAACTGAAGTTTACGTGTGGTAAATTGCACGAAACGTTTTAGCCCAGTAGAAAAATTCCTTGTCTTCATTCACATCATAGGTCTTAAAACTCTTTTCCTTGACATCATAAGAGTGCAATCTTTTGCTGCTCCATCAGAAAAATCCTATCCTGCATCGTGAAGAACTGCATTATGAAGAAGAAGGGAAATGGAGGGAAATGAGTATTGGGGTCAGGTCCAGAATTGACATTATAGAGGCGATTCCAACCGATGCAGCCTTCTGAATAATTCAACATTGATATATCGATTATCAACAAGACACCAGCGGAGGCATGCTGCGCGAATCCAAGCCTCTCTTGAAATTCCACCAAACACACATTTGGTACATAATTGAATTAGGGTTCACCGGAGGGTCAGTTGTTGTGCGCGGTGGAAGCTTCGAGGGCAACACGAACAATAACTCGAGATAAACCACAACTAATAAGCAAAACACAAACCACAGCAAGAACAAAAGATTTACGTGGTTCGGCAAGTTGCCTATGTCCACGGGGCAAGGAGGGGGGAGTTCTTACTACTAGAAATCAAGAGAATACAAATAGAGTTACAAATCTCACCGATCAAACCCTAAAACAAAGCTCTAGATCTCTCATAACTCTCCCACAATTGGATGCAACAATTCTCTCTTCAAGGCTGCTCAAAATCGTCCTTATGTTACCCTAAACAATCAGGTTTTGAGTTATATATAACTCAGAAATGAAACGGGTCAAAATCCAAAAGGCCCAGCCCAAACAGACTGCGGTCAACCGCGACGGTCGACCGAACCACAAACCCAAGACTAAAATCAATTACAGTCATCCGCGGTCGACCGCGACGGTCAACCGCCATCAGCTCCGAATCCTACCGCCCTTCGTGCACGTTCGCGGTTGACCGCGGCGGTCGACCGCCAGACTTTCTGGCTGATCCTTTGTTGTTTCCTGCATTTCTTTAATTCTCCACCTCGGCGAATGTTTCCATCAAAACTGAGCCAACACCAAATCATCCAATAGTCCCTCAACAAGTCAGGGAACCAAACTAGAGCTGAAACGCGATCTCCCCCCATCTGAATCAACTGATCAAACCGGCTGCATCTGAAAGACTGCCTACATATCCTCTTACCCAATGAATCAAGCCGAACGTAGTTCACCCAGATGGCCTCCAAAGGCCTTAGCACTGAAGGATGTTCAAAAGCTTCAAGCAATGACCAAATTTCACACCTGAAACAACTTTGGTCAACATATCTGCATGGTTGTCATTTGTGTGGACCTTCTCCAATATGACGTCTCCATCATCCAAAACGTCCCGAACAAAGTAAAATCTGACATCGATGTGTTTCGTGCGCGCATGATAAACCTGATTCTTCGCCAAATAGATAGCCGACATGCTATCACAATATATCCGAATGGTCTCCTGAATGATCCCCAAGTCCTCCAATAATCCACGCAACCATAAAGCCTCCTTAATAGCTTCAGTTACCGCTATATACTCTGCCTCCGTAGTAGAGAGAGCCACTGTGGACTGAAGCGTGCATCGCCAACATACAGGTGCACCTGCCAATGTACGTAAAAGCATATCCTGAAGTAGACCGGCGCTTGTCAAGATCTCCGGCATAATCTGAATCCATATATCCAATACAATCATTCCCATTCTTCTCATCCTTATGGAATACTAAACCAACATCCACGGTGCCTCGAACATACCGTAGAATCCACTTCACAGCCTCCCAGTAACCCTTCCCGGGGTCGTGCATATATCTCGATACCATGCTCACAGCCTGTGAAAAATCTGGCCTCGTACATACCATCGCATACATCAAGCTACCTACTGCACTGGCATATGGGACCTTCGACATATAATCTCTGTCCTCAACTGAAACAGGTACCATCAACGTTGAAAGCTTGAAGTGGGGAGCCAATGGTGTGCTAACTATTTTTGCATTGCCATCAAAGCTGAATTTCTTCAACATCTTCTGCAAGTAGCTCTTCTGTGTAAGCTTCAAACTCCCTTTCACCATGTCTCTCTCGATCTTCATACCCAATATCTTCTTTGCCTCTCCAAGATCCTTCATCTCAAACTCGGATGATAGCTCCTCTTTCAGCTTTCGAATAGCCGAAGAATTCCTGAAAGCAATAAGCATATAGTCACCATATAAAAGCAAATGTATAAGCTCACCATCCTGTAGCTTGTGCATATAAACACATGGGTCATATGGGCTCCTGGTGTACCCTCGGCCAATTATAAAACCGTCAAATCTCTTATACCACTGCCTTGGTGACTGATTCAAACCATAAAGAGACTTCTTCAGTTTACAAACTAAGTTTTCTTTTCCTGCAGCTTTAAATCCCAAGGGTTGTGTCATGTAGATCTCCTCATCTAAATCACCATGTAGAAATGCTGTCTTCACATCCATCTGGACCAAATCCAAATCCAACTGTGCCATCAATGCCAATAAAATCTGTATCGATGAATATTTCACAACGGGTGAAAAAACTTTGTTGTAATCAATGCCCTCAAGCTGTGCACATCCCTTGACAACCAATCTGACTTTGAACCGAATATCCCCAATAGAAGATCCCTCCTTCTTCGCATATACCCACTTGCAACCAATAACTTTCTTACCCTTAGGTAGATGTGCAAGTGTCCAAGTGTCGTTCTTCTGAAGAGACCGCATCTCCTCCTCCATAACTTCCCTCCACCTGATTGAATCGGGGCTAGACTCTGCCTCCTTGAATGTGGCTGGAACCATATCATCAACGACCTCCACTGATAGTGCATATGCGACCATGACATTATTATACCTTGCTGGCCGACGAATCACCCTCCTCGGTCTATCTGCTACAATGGACCCCTGAACATGATCATGTTCCTGAGTTCCATAATCCACTGTATCCTCTATCTGCCCGGCTGTCATCTCATCTCCTCCCAGTGTCACCTCTGTAGGAGCTTCAATAGATACAGTACTCTCTGGAGTGAGTGGAGTCACATCATCCTCCACCTGCTGCGATATCTCTCTTGTCTGGTCTCCCTCCACCTGCTGAGGGGCTCGAGGCCTCATCATGTACGCCTCGTCAAATGTGACATCTCTGCTAATAACTATCTTCTTGTCCTGTGGATCCCATAACTTGAAGTCTTTGACTCCATCTCTAAATCCCACAAAGACTGCTTTCCTCGCTCTCGGATTTAATTTACCATCACTGACATGATAATAAGCTGGACACTCGAATATCCGAAGCGACTCATAGTCACTAGGCACCAAACCAAACCAACGCTCCAATGGAGTCTTCTCGTCTATCGCAGTGCACGACAATCTGTTCACGAGATGTCTTGCATAAACTAACGCCTCGGCCCAAAAGGATCTAGGCAATCCACTCTGTGCCATCATACACCGCACCTTCTCCAGCAAGGTACGGTTCAATCTCTCAGCCACCCCGTTCTGTTGCGGTGTCTCTCGAACTGTGAAGTGTCTTCTAATGCCGTGATCCCGGAAAACTGTAGAAACGGATCACTCTTGTACTCTCCACCGTTATCTGAACGTAGAGTCTTCACCTTTCTACCTGTCTGCAGCTCCACTTTCTTCTTCCACTCTACAAAAATATCCAGGACCTGATGTTTATGCTTCATAGGGTATACCCAATTCCTCCTGGAATAGTCATCAATGAAAGTGACAAAATAGTTGACCCCACCAAGAGATGTGTTCTTGGAAGGATCCCAGACATCTGTGTGAATGTAATCCAATGTACCTCGGGTATTGTGAACAGCGGTGCCAAACTTCACTCTAGTCTTCTTCCCAAGTATACAGTGCTCACACAGCTCCATCTTGCAGGTCTTAGCACCTTTCAATAGACCATGTTTTGCCAATGACTGTAGGGACTTATCACCTGTGTGTCCAAGCCTCATGTGCCATAAAGTGGTAGTGTCCTCCTATGTAGTGATAGAAGCTGCCAGACCCCCTGTAACTGTCTTGCCCTTCAAGTAGTATAGGTTATTTTTCCTGACACCTCGCATCACCACCATAGAACCCTTCATGACCTTCACTGTAGCATCCTCTAAGATCACTCGATATCCTGCTGCCTCCAAAGTCCCAAGAGAAATGATGTTCTTCGTCAACTGCGGCACGAACATCACTTCCTTTAACTCCCTCACTACACCATCATGCATCCTAATCCGGACTAAACCAATACCACCAATAGGGCATAGGTGGTCATTTCCCATAAGTACGACATCCCCTCTTTCCAGCTCCTCAAAGCTAGAGAACCACTCCCTCTTAGGGCAGATGTGATATGTAGCTCCCGAATCCATCATCCACTCCGTGGAATCCGCATAGCAAACCGACGGTAAAGCAGTGCATGAATAGCCTGAAGAATCTGAATCTGAATGCTCACCAATAGCTTTTACAACATTCACCTCTGAAGCTTGTGCAGCTTTCCCTTTATTCTTCCCGGCTTTTTCTTTCCACTTTGGACAGTCAATCTTTCAATGTCCTTCTACAATACCGATATTGATTTCTACCAACACTCTTATAAGCACTCCTATTCCTTGATTTTGAACGGTTGAACTGGCGACGGTTTGGATCTCGGCCTCGAACTGCTAACGCTTCTCCCGATGCCTTCTCGGAGGGTTCACCATCACTCTTCCTCAATTTATAGTTCACCAAAGCTGAGGTCACCTCCTTGTAGCTGACTGTAGTTCTTCCATTGATCATAGTGAGAACGAACGTACCATAATCATCTTCGGGCAACGAACACAGAAGTAGCATCGCCTTGTCTTCATCCTCAACTATAATGTTCACATTGGCCATATCTGAAAGTAGCTTAGTGAAGTTGTTAACATGCTCCCTGATGGAAACTCTCATCTTCATCTTGAACTGATAAAATCTCTTCTTCAAGTGAAGCTGATTCTCAATGCTCTTCGTAAGATATTTCTCATTGAGTGTTTCCCACATCTTCTTCGTCGACGTCTCTTTCATTACGTTATAAATAAGATCCGGCGTCAAGCATGACCTAATAACTCCACAAGCCCTACTATTTATTTTCTTCCAAACCTTTTCCTCCATATCAGTGGGTTTCTCCTTTAACTCAAGAGTCTCCTCTAAATTCTGTGTATCCAAAGCATCCATCACCTGATACCTCCACAATCCGAAATTGATCTTGCCGTCGAACTTAGGAACATCAATCTTCGTGTTATTGATGCTCAGACTCTGTATCGCCTTTGAAGAGACGAACCTGATGTGCTTGCTTCTCCCATGTTGTCAATCTAGCTCTGATACCAATTGTTGTGCGCGGCGGAAGCTTCGAGGGCAACACGAATAATAACTCGAGATAAACCACAACTAATAAGCAAAACACAAACCACAGCAAGAACAAGAGATTTACGTGGTTCGGCAAGTTGTCTACGTCCACGGGGAAAGGAGGGGGGAGTTCTTACTACTAGAAATCAAGAGAATACAAATAGAGTTACAAATCTCACCGATCAAACCCTAAAACAAAGCTCTAGATCTCTCACAACTCTCCCACAATTGGATGTAACAATTCTCTCTTCAAGGCTGCTCAAAATCGTCCTTATGTTACCCTAAACAATCAGGTTTTGAGTTATATATAACTCAGAAACGAAACGGGTCAAAATCCAAAAGGCCCAGCCCAAACAGACTGCGGTCGACCGCGCAGGTTCGCGGTCGACCGCGGCGGTCGACCGAACCACAAACCCGAGACTAAAATCAATTACAGTCATCCGCGGTCGACCGCGGCGGTCGACCGCCATCAGCTCCGAATCCTACTGCCCTTTGTGCACGTTCGCAGTCGACCGCGGCGGTCGACCGCTAGACTTTCTGGCTGATCCTTTCCTGTTTCCTGCATTTCTTCATCAGTCACATGGACTCCATCGCAACTCAGCTTGAACATAAGGATTTTTATAGAATCTCGGAGACCTCTCTGGCGGGTCTCAGAATGGAGCACTCCATCGACACAGCAAACAAGCGGTTCGCTTCTGATAGTAAATTTTTCGCCATCCAGGGACAGATCCATAGCTCTCCAATGCGATCCAGAGCGTGTCACGGTTAAAACATAACATGATGTGTTAAAGTAGGAGCACCAGTCGACTCATGTACCATCATGCACCACTTTGTATGTTCTACTTCGCCGCGGTAATCTGGAAGGGTTATTATTTCTTTAGTGGTTGGATTGAAGACCGCGATGTCATGGTTAACATTAATTGTAAAGGCAGTACCAGACCGAAGGAAGAAGGTAAAATGAATTGGTAGCAGTCCGGGATTTTTATGGTTCTCAAATAGGTAAAATGAATTGGTCAGAAGCCAATACAAGAAAACAAAAAAGGCCTGGATTTCGATAATTATATTCATTTGCGAACTTGTAGTTGTGGATACAAAGAATACCCTTGCTTCCATAAAGTCTTGAACTCTCGCTAAGGATAAGGATTTGTGAGGGGACATAGAATTGTAACTTGTCCTTCTTCATGACTTCAGTTGATTCTTCTGAGAAACAAAAAGTTTTGTTGTTAGGGATAATAGCAAAGATAAACCATAGGCAGAAAGAAAGCGGCCAAAATTTGACTTGGTTGCTAGAAATTACCGGGTACCGTTTGGATACAAGTAGACCCGACAGAATCTGGACCGGCCGGAATGTGAACAACTTCTATTAGTCCCAAATTCAGTCACTTTTTCACGCTTTTGGTGAAGAAAAAGTAAGAAATAAAGATGTTAGGTGCAGAGTCACGCTCTCACGCCGCGGAAGCGATATCACCCGAGAAAAAGTCCTGACTTTTGTTTTCACAAAATCTCAAGTCAACCCTCTATATTCTCGTTTCATAAAGGAAACAAGAACAGAAGTACTATATCTCAACAAAGTGAGATATACACTCTTCCCAATATCAGATCTAGGTCTGAATATCGAGAAAACCAACAAGCAATAGCTAACACCCAGAAAAAAGAAAAAAAATAGTAAAGACAATAGATTTACGTGGTTCGACAAAACTTGCCTACGTCCACAGGAGGGGTGAAGAGAGATTCCACTATGAGGAGAACACCGACGACTTGTACAACACACAAGCTCGTCCCAAAGATGAAGCTGTGATTTTTTTTACCCAAAAGAAATTGACATCTCTCTTGTAAAATCTCTCCGAGGTCTCTCTTTTTCTCTCCTCAAGATCTCACCATATAACCGTTACATGGAGCACAAACATACATCATCAGATTTCATGAACTCCCGTAATTGGTAAAGATACACGAAAATGTTAAAGTGTTGTATCAGATCAGTTTGCAAACCTAATTGAAAATATCACACAAGCAAACTGTCAGTTAAAAGCTCAGAATGCACGACTAAATATTACACTGTAACAGAAACATATGACACCATAATACATAACTCCCATAAACACCTGAAGCTCCAGCACCTATATAAACACAATATGACAGCTTAACAATTTGTATATGTACTGTACTCATAACTAGTACGCAGATACGGACACCATAAATATCATATCCAATCAGTTTGCAACCCAAACTGCAAATATCATGTAAAATGACTAATAAAGGCAAGCTATCACTCAAAAAAAAAGCTCAGTAAAGCATAGATACTACACCGAAACAGAAACA
>BQKN01013344.1:0-11452 GCA_022839385.1 Asparagus kiusianus | reverse complement strand
GATTAGTAGCTAAAGGAAATACCCAAAAATATGGTATTGATTATTTTAATGTCTATTCTCCAGTAGCTAGGATTACTACCATTAGAGTCCTTATAGCTCTAGCATCTATTCATAAATTAATAATACATCAAATGGATATTAAAACTGTATTATTAAATGGAGATTTAGATGAAGAAGTTTATATGGATCAACCCGAGGGATTTTTTGCTTCTGGACAAGAGAAGAAAGTATGCAAGCTTATTAGATCACTATATGGCCTCAAACAAGCTCCAAACAATGGCACATGAAATTTGATGAGATCATACTATATGGATTTGAAATTAATCAAACAGATGAGTGTGTATATCATAAAATAGACAATAACAACAAAATTATGATTTTATGCTTATATGTTGATGACATTCTTATTTTTGGTTCTGACATACAAACCGTAAATGAAATCAAACACTTCTTATCACAAAAATTCAACATGAAAGAATTAGGTCAAGCTGACCTAATTCTTAACACTAAAATCTTGAAGAATGAGAATGGATATGTGCTACCACAATCACACAACATAGAGAAAATCCTCAAGAATTTTTTTGATCCAAACTGCCAACCTGTTTCTACTCCATATGATCCTAATGTACAGAAAAATACAGGTTATCCTCAATTACAAAGAGAATATGCACAAATAATTGGATCATTAGGATTCCTGACAAACTACACCAGACCTGACATTGCTTATGCTATAAATAGACTTAGTAGATATACATCATAAAGGTTATCCATCTGTATTAGAAGGATACTCAGATGCAAATTGGATTAGTGACTCAGTAGATGTAAAATCTATCATTGGATTATGTTTCTTTTAGGAGGAGTTGTTTCATGGAAATCTACTAAACAAAGTATAATGGCTAGAAGTACAATAAAATCAGAAATGATAGCTCTTGATACTACTAGTATAGAAACTGAATGGTTGAAAGATTTACTAACTGAAATTCCAGTAATGTAAAAACCATTACTAGCTATTTCTATTCACTATGATTGCAGGTCAACGATTGACAAATGTCACCAAGAGAATGCAAATGTGAAAATGAATCAACACTTGAAAGTGAGACATAAATCCTTGAGATATAATATGAAAACCATGTAATAGTCTTAGACTTTGTAAGATCAGAGAAAAATCTTGCAGATCACTTAACTAAAGGCTTATCTAGGACAGTGGTCCTAGAATCATCGAGGGGGATGGGGTTAAGCCCATAAAAAAAATCACTGTAGTGGCAACCCAACCCCACAGAGGTTCAATGGGTAGAAACAAACTGGACGAGTGATTGATTGTGAGGAGCACTGAACTCATTTGCTCCCATCCCTAGGATGATCAGTGCTCATATAAAATAAGTGACAGGTTGAGTTTAACTCTTAATGAATCCAAGACCCATGAGGCAGGATGCTTACTTACTTGTATCCTTATTAAGATTTACTTATATGTGTGTAGTTTTGAGGCCGTGACTATGGGATCGGGGCTGCTCCCTAGATTATGATGTTCACTCACCCAAGATACGGATATTTGCAAAATGATATAATGAGAGTCCTAGCAAAAAACTCAACCCTTTGGCCGACTCACACAGTTATCTCTCGGCCTTAGGGGAAGGAGAGCCCTAGTCAACTCTTAAAAATTCTAGGCATTTGATTCCTTAGTCGAATTACAAGCTCTTGGTGTAGGCGTATAAAATTGCCTATAGGTCCCTTAGCACAGCTCGACACGGTGATTCGACAAACCAACGAACCATCGAGCGACGAGGCGAAGAGGTCAACAAATTGCACGCGAGCAACGGAATGCATTCGTGTGCGGTTCGGGGAGACAACAAGTCATCCAACTATAGAATGGATTCGAACACAAACACCAAGGCGGATTTACTGCGAAATCAAGATCCAGACTATCAAATCAAGTCCGGATAGATCAGCTACCAGAACCGGAAAGCGGGAAACGTCGGAAATCAACACCCCGAGGGGCTCGGCAAAAACCAAGCCACCTCAAGGTGGCTCGATCAAAGCCGAGCCACCCTGAGGTGGCTCGGCCCAGTGCCGAGCCACCCTGAGGTGGCCGGCCCAGATCTGTGCCATATGCACAGATCTGGTTGCCTATAAATAGGGGGGGTGATTCATCATTTGAGAGGACTTTTGGAGAGCCGAAACTCTGCCGGATTGAGACCTTATTCTTGAGTTTTTGAAGGCTTGAAGACTTGGACATTCAGATCTGGTTCTTGGCGAGCATCCGCATCACAAAAGGCAGGAGTTCGAGAGGACCAAATCTCAGATCTACGTTGCTATACTCCGAATCAAAGCTTGGTCTTTGATCCCGAGATTTGAGCGATTGTTTCCTTGGTGAAATAATCCCTCTGGCTATTATTTCCTTGGTGAAATAATACCCGTCATATTGCGTAGATCTGTTCGGATCTAGATCGTGCGGTGGTCAACGGATCAACCATCGGCGCAGGCAAACAACCCACGCAAGCGAGCGACCGGATAACAGGAGCTCGCGATTTGTTCGACAAATAAGGAAAGTTGTAATTTTCATTTCTTTTTTGATTTTTGTTGTAACCGGATCTTATAAAAAGACCGGATCTTTATAACCTAAAAAGTTGTTATTTAAAGATGACAATGGAGTCAGTAATGAAGAAAGCTACCATTTTTCTCGCGAACAATCTGGCGACCACAGTGGGAGCCGCTGATCTTGCTGCCGAGATCGGAGCGTCGCAGCCACGGATCTCGATCCCGATCGTGGAGGAGGTCGAATACGAGTTCGACCAGTAGAAATACAAGGAGTACGTGTCCTTGTCTGGATCAACCTCCCCCCGCAAGTCCAGGAAATCCCAGAAGTTCTCCTCCAGGAGGAAAGTTCGTTGGTGCGAAGAAGTTGAAGCTACCAACGACGACTTCACCCCGATTGGTGCCGAAGTTGCATCGGATGAAGTCCCACCGGCCTCTAAGCAGGTCAAATCCGCCATTGAAGGCGTGGTGACTCTCTCTAAGAGAGCTCGCCAAAGGCAGCGTCAACGCCTTGCGAAACAATTCGCAAAGGGCATGGAGTCCGTTGACGGGGTCCGCTACAATGCGGATCTGAAAAACAAGCGAGGCAAACAGCCTCAACAACAAATGAAGGGTAGCTCCTTCAAGCTGCCGACGCACGAATGGGTCCGTGTCAAACGGAATCGTTCAACGCTCGAGGAGCGCATCCGCAAGCGCCGCGCATTATCAGCGCAGGCACGGGTTCAAGCTGAAGAGGCCCGTAGAAGGGTGCAGAAGGAGGTGGCCAAGAAGCCGCCATCAACACGCAAGGTTTGGAGGCTGAAGTCTGAAGCGGCAGTTCAGACCAAGGTGCAACAACAGCAACCGTCGAAAGTACAACTTCCGGCGAGTAAATCCAAACTGCTGATCACTTCCACAACTGCTCTGGGAGATCACGCAGGATCGTCCCAGAAAAGGAAGTCGGTTTTGGAGCGCCTCGGTCCATTTCCCAAGGAACGAGGCAAAATTCCAGTTCAAGAGCTTTTGGGGCCAATGAAGAAATCCCAAACGAGCCAACATGCTGGGGGTTGTCGCAACCTTCAGCATGACAGAGAAATTATGGCACCCAGGCGCACCACCTTGCGCATCGAAGTTCAGGAGCCCATTGAGAATTCACGCCCGCAAAGGCGCGTTTCGAGGCGTGTGACTCTTGAAAGCCCAAAAAAGGTAATTCATCCTCAGAAGGAAACGTTGTCGTCCGATGATGATGACGTTATACCTGGGAAATCATGCCAACACACGATAGGTTGCTCCGACTTTCAAACAGACGAGCTGTACTATCGTGCTGGGGGTACGAATAAAACCAGAAAAAGGAGTCCTCGAAAATTGGAAACTCAGTGCCCTTGTTCAAAGCTCATTCGGGCGGTACTGTCTGAATGCGACTGCATCAAGGCAGTCCCCGAGAGAGTTTTGGTGTTCGAAAGACTTAGTACCGAAACGCCAAAACCAAGGTCTAGGAGTTTCCGATGAAGAAGAACGGTGGTCGAAGACGGTGAACATCCGAGGGTCACCGCCAATATGACCAGCAAGGGAACATCGGCTCAGGACAATCCCGAGGCGATTCCAGAGGTGCCCCAACGTGTAACTCGTCTACAGTCCGGAGCTATCATTCGTGCAACGTATGGTAGGGTTCGGACAAGAGTACCTTCGGGAGATGAAGAATCAGATGCCGGCTCAGCAATTGCGTCTGACAATACCGTGTCCAGCAAAGGACAGCCCCGCGAGTCATTCATGATAAGCGCAGAGCAAGTGGCCAAGATGCTCGAAGAGGCCATAGCCAAACAACAGGAAAGCTTTAGGTTCGAAATGCAGATGGCCATGCAGAGTATGAGAGAGATGCATGATCAACAGATCCAAGCACTGACGAACCAGCAAGGCGAACCAAGCCGCCATAATCCGGTTGTTCAGGAAGTGGAGAATGCGAATGCGGATGAAACCCGCAATGCCAATGATCCTCCCATTAATGCAGGGGGTGGAAATGAGGATGCTAGTCACAACACCACGCTTCCACCTCCGAATCGTACTGATGAAAACTCGGGTGAAAGTCTGAAAATCAAAAATCTCGAGAGCAAAATCAATACGTTGATTTCCGCTCAAGAGATAAAGAAGACTGGCATTCCTTGTCCATACCCAAGAGAGTGGGAATCAATCCCATATCCGGCGAAGTTCAGTTTAATTAACTTCACGCCATTTAATGGGATGGGTTCACCCACTCAGCATTTGATTTATTTCAAATCGCACTTGGGGGTAATCTCTGGTAATGAGCCTCTAATGGTGCGGTCATTCGTTAGCACTCTTCGCGGAGCCGCCTTCGATTGGTATCGCCGCCTCAAGCCAGGTAGCATAAACAGCTGGGACGACATGGAGACTAAGTTCCTCACAAATTTCTTCGACGACGACACCGAGATCTCTATCGGATCGTTGCTCGATGAGAAGCAGAAGGATGGGGAGTTAGTCGACACCTTCGTCAAAAGGTTCCGGAACAAAGCGATGAATTGCCGGGACCCGATCACTGAGGAATTCATCCTCCAGACCTGCCATAACAACCTTTCGCTGGACGTGTTGGAGGCAATGGGCACAGCACCATCCAAGACATGGAAGGATCTGAAAGTCCGAGGGAAGCAAGCTGAGCGATTCCTCAGAAGAAAGAAGGTGGAGAGAGGCCAACCGGCAACAAATCCTCCGAAACAGAACTTCAACCCGAAAGGAAAAGGTAAAGCTCATGCTAATGCCGTTGACGCTAATCAAACTTTTCAATTGCAACCTCAGCAACAGCAGCAACAACGAGCGCCACAACAGTCGCAGTCGCAATGGCAGCAACGGCCTCAGAAGCAGAAGTCTTCGGAGCCAAGGTTTCCCAAAGTCTACTCCTTCAAGGATGATGAAGTTCCCGGTATCTTCAAGTATTTGTTGGAGAACAACAAAATCCAGCTGCCGGTGATCGTAGATCATGAAGGGGCCAGCAAAGTGACGGACCCGAAGTACTGCGCGTACCATAGAGCGGTCCACCACCCTACGAAGTCTTATTACCACCTCAAGGATAAGATCCAGGCGTTGATTAATGTAGGAGTCATAACCCCGAAGCCTGCAAAGAATATGGGAGCAAACGCAGTGTCGATCAGCTTTGGATCGGTGCCCACGACATGGTTCGAGCCAAAACGCGTCACCAAAGTCGGGATGAAGACGGTGAATGATGACCCGCACAGACAGCGCCAAAAGGGACTTGTGCCACACACAGCCCCAAACGGCGAAATTCTCTGGGTTCACCCCGACCTGATTGAAGATGAACAATGGGTCGGATCGTCATCCAAGAAGAAATCAAAAGGGAAAGGGAAGTCTTGCTGTGGAGTCTCTGCTATCCCAGGAGAAGATGACGAAAGAATCCTAGCTTTCCCGCTCTCCGAAGAAGAGCAAGAAGTCTTTGCGACCTGGAGCGGAAACGAGTATCACTACAATTATCCATCGCCCAGTGACCAGTTAGCTGAGCAGGGGGTGGCTAAACGGGGACCAGCCAAGACTCTAACAGAGCTGGGGGTGATTGCAGCTCCTAAACCGGCTGAAGATGCTTGACGACAGCCGACGGATCAGCAGAAGGAAAAGAGACCCCAAGAGGTGCAGAATCCGAAGCAGTCTCGTTTCAATCGTCCGATTGGAAGAGATAAACTTGAGAGTTCAAAAACTCCACGGGTTTTCGACATCATGGCTCAATTAGCCAATATTCCGGTGCGGATAACGCTATATGAGTTGCTACGATTGTCTAAGGAGACTATTGAAGCCTTGCAAGAGGCCTTGGCTGATTCAGAAGTGTTCCTCACTCGGATTAAGCCGGCGCCTGAAGAACTAGAACTGTTAGCTCAACAGTGCAATGTAGCGGCTAAGAACTTTCCCTGCATCACCTTTACAAAAGAAGATATGCAGACGAAGAATTTGAACCATGATCGGCCCCTATACTTCGTCGGGTACATTAGCTCCAGCGAAGTCAACCGAATCCAAGTGGATCCGGGTTCCGCTGTGAGTATTATGCCGCTTCGCCTAATGCATAGCCTTGGTATTCCAGTCAGCAAGTTGGCATCTACAGGCACGGTAATTTACGGATTCAACACCAGCGGGTCGAGGCCTTTAGGAAAGATCCGGATAAAGTGCCAAATGAGTGATTTGAAGACGGAGGTCACGTGTTACGTGATTGATGCTGAGACATCATATAACTTACTACTGGGTCGGCCTTGGATCCATAGTAATGTTATAGTTCCCTCCACTCTCCATCAGTGTCTGAAATATGTCGACGCAGATGGTAGAGTCAGGACGGTGGTCGCGGATAAACAACCATTTAAAGGGTTTGAGAATTATTTCACTGATTCTCTCCTTTATGGTAACGAATCCGATACGGAACCATCGGTCCAAGGCACGGACAGCGGAGAAGAAGCTGATTCTGAAGCCGGATTCGATTACAATGGTGGTTTTGTTTTAAATGACATTGTACCCTTTGTAATCAATCTTGATGATGAACAATCGTCAGATGGCGGTTGTAACTGGCAACTTGCCGATATTGAAATAAAAGCTGATTTAGAGTATTCCTTGTCTCTTGATGATGCGATAAAAGGATTAGACGATAATCCTGATTTATGTATGCCGATCCGATCATCTTATGTAATAAAGAAACGCCTCCAGCATTCTTTCGGAACAACCCAGATTGTTCCTGCCAAAATAGGGGGACAAAAAGAAGTGATTTATGGTAAAAGAGAGAATTTTCTGTTGCCAGATCATTTCCTAAGAGAAGATGAAGATGACGACAAATCTGGTCAGTATTTATCTAAGTATAGTCCGGAAGCGCGCAAGCTCATGGAAAGACAGGGATATGACTTCACACTCGGAGAAGGTTTGTACTTCGATCGAGGTTCTCGTATCCCAGTCAAAGCGGCGTATGTACCAAAAGGGAAACCAGATGATTATTATCGTCACAAAAGAGGCTTAGGCTACGTTTCCTCATCCGATGATGAATGTGGTTGGCAAATTATCGAGCAAATTGCTAACAAAGCCAAGGATGGGTACTCGGCAGATTCCTCGGGATGGGACTCCGACACAAGTTTGGGGGAAATGTTCTAGACCTTAATGTCCAACATGACTTCAGCTGATCCATCTACGATGGAAGACGATGAGCAAATGCCAATGTGGAAAGACCCGTGGGTCCATCATCTGAACCTGCAGTATGGAGATAGGTTTGAACAGAGGGAACCCCCCACAGAGGACAAGATAGTCCAAATTAATATGGGCGATGAAGCCAACCCAAAGCCCATATTCATCAGTGATAGTCTTCCTCCAGATGAGAGGGAGGAATTAGTTGCCCTCATCAGGGAATACATCGACGTCTTCGCTTGGAATTACGAAGACATGCCAGGGCTCGACCCCGATGTGGCGATGCATCGCCTCGATATCAAGTCGGATGCCAAACCAGTCAAACAACAACAGAGACGGTTTCGTCCGCAAATTATGGAAGCCATCGAGGCAGAGGTTAAGAAATTGATCGACTCAGGGTTTATCCGAGAGGAGTAGCATCCAGACTGGCTGGCCAACATTGTCCCAGTCATGAAGAAGAATGGCAAGATCAGGATATGCATTGACTTCAGGGACCTGAATGCAGCATGTCTGAAAGATGACTTTCCTCTCCCAATCACGGACGTCATCATCGATAATACGTGCGGATTCAAGAGAATGTCCTTTATGGATGGTTTTTCGGGGTATAACCAGATCAAGATGCACCCGGAGGATGAGAAGCATACAGCGTTCAGAACGCCCCTCGGTGTATTCTGCTACACGGTGATGCCTTTCGGTTTGAAAAATGCGGGCGTCACGTACCAACGAGCGATGACTAAGATTTTCCAAAAATACCTCAGGAAAACGGTTGAGTGCTACGTTGATGATTTAGTGGTAAAAAGCCGCAACAAAGAAGATCACATCAAAGACTTGAAGACGATGTTTGATCTCATGCGGAGTCATCAATTGAAGATGAACCCTACCAAATCCTTCCTTGGAATGTCCAGCGGAAAATTCCTTGGATTCGTCGTCACCACTAAAGGTATACACATCGACCCTGATAAGGTGAAGGCGATAAATGAATTGCAACCCCCAAGAAATCTAAGAGAACTCAGAGGATTGCAAGGGCGTTTAGCTTACATCCGGCGGTTCATTTCAAATCTCTCTGGGAAGTGCCAGCCGTTCTCTAAGCTAAACAAGAAAGGTGTGTCGTTTGTTTGGGACGACGCCTGCCAAAAAGCACTCGAGGATATCAAGATGTATCTGACGAACCCTCCTGTTCTTGTCGCACCAAAATCAGGTAAACCGTTCTTGATTTACATCAAGGCGATGAATCATTCGATAAGTGCTTTATTAGCACAAGACGATGATAATGGTCACGAACATGCAGTTTATTACCTAAGTCGGACGTTGGTAGGCGCCGAGTCCCGATATCCGATGATTGAGAAAGAATGTCTCGCATTGGTATTTGCAGTACAAAAGATGCGGCATTACTTGGTCGGACAAACGATTTACGTTATCTCTAACGTTAACCCAGTACGGGTTTTTATGACGCAACCGGGTTCGATGAATTGGCGATTAGCGAAGTGGGCCCTTCTCTTGTTCCAGTATGATCTGCACTTCAAACAGCAGAAGTCGGTCAAAGGACAAGCGATCTTTGATCTTTTGGCGGCAAGCCCGACAACAGATACCGCAGAAGTATATGATGACTTGCCGGATGAAACCCACGAGGTTAACACCACATCGCATCAATAAGTATGGCAATTATACTTTGATAGTGCTTCGAGAGCAGTTAATAAGGCAGTAACCCCTGGATGTCCTAAAGTCTCCTCTGGGGTTGGAGTTGTCTTAGTTTCCCCGGGGAAGCATGTGATGCCTCGGGCTTATTCATTGACTGATCCGTGCTCCAATAATGTAGCCGAGTACAACGCGCTCCTTATTGGACTCAGTTTCGCCAAGGAGCTGGGGGTCGAATATCTCGAAGCTTTTGGGGATTCTCAATTGATTGTCAACCAAGTCCGTGGAGAGTATGAAGTCAGGAACCAAGACCTGATCCCGTACCACCAAGAGGCCGTCAAAATGGCAGATTCTTTCGAGGAATTCTTTATTGAATACATCCTTTGTCTCCAGAACGCTTATGCGGATGCACTGGCAGCACTAGCAGTATCACTCGCGCAGCCGCCCGAAACTGAACTGCTAGTTACAGTAAGATCACACCAACTCTGCGTACCCATATACGATATGGACATCAAAGAGGAAGATGACAAGAACATAAACACCAAGGAGGTGAACTCAACTCAAATCGGGTCTGAGTCCCGAGATTGGCGTTTTACCATCATTGACTATGTCCAATATGGCATTTTGCCGGAGGATGTGAAAGAAAAAGAATCTATTCGCCGAAGAGCACCAAGGTTCTTTTATAATGCCGAGACCCGTACATTATACCGTCGAGGGTATGATGATTTGCTCCTCCGATGTCTTTCGAACGAAGAAGCAAAAGAAGTTCTCAAGGAAGCACATGAAGGAGAGTGCGGCGCGCATTAGCCTGGTCCCAACCTGTATGATCAAATCAGAAGAATGAGATATTTTTGGCCAACGATGGTACGTAACGCAATCGAATACGCACGAGAATGTCATGCCTGTCAAGTGCATGCGAATTATATGCACCAGCCACCGGAGCGGTTACACAAGTCGACCACATCCTGGCCATTCGAGACATGGGGTATGGACATTGTCGGTCCTATTTTTCCCCCTTTAGTCAAAGGCAATCGGTTTATTCTCGCTATCACGGACTACTTTTCAAAGTGGACTGAAGCAATTCCGCTTAAAGAAGTGAAGACGAACAACGTCATCAACTTCATCAAGCATCATGTCATATACCCACACGGAGTCCCGAGACGGATCATTCACGACAACTGTCCGCAATTCATAAGCAACGCCTTTGTCAGGTTCTGTGACAAATTCAAGATCCAAGATGTTTCATCAACGGCTTATTATCCCGCTGCGAATGGATTAGCTGAAGCTTTCAACAAGACGATCATTAAGATCCTGTCAAAGCTCGTGAAGACTAATAAACGAGACTGGGACGATAAACTCGGCGAAGCACTCTGGGCTTATCGCACCACGGTACGCACACCTACAGGAGCCACCCCGTATTCGTTGGTATACGGATGTGAAGCTGTGCTGCCTTTGGAGATTCAAATCCCGTCGCTTCGGATCGCTCTCGCAACGGAGATGACGACCGAAGAACAGCATCAAAAACATCTCGAAGAACTCGAGAGATTGGATGAAAAGCGCCTGGAAGCTCAACAACACATCGAGTTTTATCAGGCCAGAATATCTAGGGCTTTTGACAAAAGAGTCCGCCAAAGAAGCTTCAAGGAAGGAGATCTGGTCCTCGTTGCTCGCCGACCAATAATCCTCAACTCCAAGAAGAAAGGTAAATTCGAACCCAAGTGGGAAGGACCGTTTGTAATAGACACAGTCTATTCAAATGGCGCTTATCGCCTAATTTCTCTAGAGGGTGTCAGGCAATTAATGCCAATAAATGGGAAGTTTTTAAAAAAGTACTATCCCTAGTATATTCAGGATAACTCATTTATCGGGAAGTTCCTTGAAGAATATTACACCTAATATTCTAGAGGATAACCCAAATTCATTTTCACCACCAAAATCCCTCACTGATCAATTCTAATTGACAGTGAGTCCACCAAAAAATGTTCTTCTGGGCCTCTTGACTCTTTCCATGAACAAGAGGTCCACTTTCAGTTCGGAGTCCCCTTTCGATAAACGAAAGAACTCCCTTTCTTTTCTCTTTGGTTAAACCTTCTCATGGTTATAACTGAAGTTGAAATTTCACTTCGATAAACGA
>BQKN01013301.1:0-10479 GCA_022839385.1 Asparagus kiusianus | reverse complement strand
ACCCACGCAAGCGAGACCGTACCAAAACGGGATCTCGTGTTTATTTTCGTTAAAGTTGTAACCCTTTTGTTTTCATTTTATCCTGTTGTAACGCTCAAAGTTGTAACAGATCTCGAAAAAGAGAACATCAATGAAAACAGCAACTTTTACCGGAAACAGGTTTCATCTAACATATCTTCGAATAGGTCAATCTTCGACTCGAGCGGGTGACTGGCCATGAGATCGCAAATTGCTTGCCCTTTGACAGACTTCTGTGGCATGAAATGGATATCGTATTGGGACAAAAAGAGTGTCCATCTCGCCAAGTACCAGTTCAAAGACCTGGGTCGTGTCATGAAGACTCGGTTGGGATTCATTTGATAGATGACATGTATGGTTTGACCAACCAGGTATTGTCGTATTTTCTAAATTACAAACACCAGGGCCAAACATTCCTTTTTGACCATGGGGTATCTCCATTCGGCTCCTTACAAGGTCCTACTTAGGTAGTAGATGCCATGTTCGTGATCGGCGTCGTTAATTTTTGCCAGGAGAGTGTCTAGAGAATGCTCCATTGCTCTCACATAGATCAGGAAGGGTCTTCCCGAAACGGAGGCCGCTAAGACAGGTGAATTCAAGAGATAAGTCTTGATCTCGTCGAATGCTTGTTGGTAAGGCTCATCCCATACGAAGGAAACACCTTTCTTCATCACTTGGAGAAGGGCTGGCACTTGCCTGAAAGATTTGCGATGAATCTTCAGATGTAAGCCAAATGTCCTTGTAGTCCCCTCAATTCCTTGAGATTCCTGGGTAGTTGGAGCTCTTGAATAGCTCGTACCTAATCAGGATCTATGTGAATCCCCTTTGTCGTGATGACGAATCCAAGGAATTTGCCGCTAGACATCCCTAAGAATGATTTCATGGGATTCATCTTCACTTAATGAGATCGCATGAGCTTGAACATTAGTCTCAGTTCTTGAAGGTAGTCCTCTTTATCGCGACTTTTCACAACCAAGTCATCTACGTAGCATTCGATTGTCATTCTCAGATGGTCTCAGAAAATAGTGCTCAAGGCGCGTTGATAGGTGGCACCATCGTTCTTGAGTCCGAATGGCTTGATCGTATAATAGTATACCCCCACCGCAATTTTGAACGAAGTGTGCTTCTCATCCTCGGGGTGTATCTTGATCTAATTATACCCCAAGAACCCGTCCATGAAGGATATCATTTCGAACCCGCACGTATTATTGATGATGACGTTAGTGATGGGAAAAGGAAATTCATCCTTCGAACAAGGCAGCATTGAGGTCTCTGACGTCAATGCAATTATGGATCTTTCCATTCTTCTTCAAGACTGAAACAATATTAGCCAACTAATCGGGGTGTTGTTCCTCCTGGATGAAGCCAGATTCGATCAGTTTCTTCACTTCGACTTCGATTTCCTCCATGATTTGTAGACGAAATCGTCTTTGCTATTGTTTGATAGGTTTGGCATCCGAGTTGATGTTGAGGCGATGCATGGCGATCTGAGGATTGAGGCCGGGCATCTCTATATAGTTCCATGCGAAGACGTTAATATACTCCTAAATGAGGGATATAAGGTCTTCCTTCTCCTGGGGAGGTAAGCTATCGTTGATAAATATGGGTTTAGGGTTTGTCTCGTCCCCCATATTTATTTGGAGTATTTTGTCCTCTGTGGGTGGTTCACATTGTTCGAAGCGACCACTCCATTAGGTGCTAACGTGGCGATCCCATGCTTCATCATTAAGCGGGATCTGGTCATCCTCTTCGATTTCGGCAGGACCCACCGTAGCCATGTTGATTGTGAGGTTCTTGAATAAGTCTCACACACTAACGTCTAAGTCCCATGCTAAAGATGCTGATGACGCATAATTAGAATGAGTGTCATCAGATTCCTCCCCGAAGTTGCAACATAACTCCGATGAGGAGGAAGTGTAACCCAAACCCCTTTGAGTTTTGCCAAAGTAGTTGTTAGGTTTCCCTTTGGGAACATAAGCAGGTCGGTTTAGTGCCTTTCGCCCTTTGCTGTAGTTCAAGCCTTCTTTGTGGGCAAAGTCATAACCTATGTTTCGCTACTTGATCGTAGTGCAAAAATTAAGGAGCGAGCTCGTCATTGTCTGACTTGTCCCACATTATGCACATAAACTGGTCTATCTTTCTAAAGATAATATCCATTTGATCATCATCTCAGGCAGGGACCACAAAGACAGCTTGCGAGGACTGGATCACTTGTTTGTTAGTAACGAACGATAAGTACATAGGTAAGTCCGGAGAAGAGTCATTGTATAACTCTGAGATAAGGTTGCTGAACTCATCATCAACAGATTCTGATCTAGATAACAAGTAAGCAATGTCACGATCAACATTTAGGATACATTTGTCTGCTTTTTCAGCGTCGGTTATAACAAGGCATTCGTAGCCGATTACAATGGGATCAATGTTGTTCAGGACAAGACCTTTGTTGCTCTTAGACTTGTTGTCGGTTTTGTTGACACTACTGGGTTCCTCGACTTGGGGTTTGTCCTCCGATTCAGAGTCCTGGTATAGTAAAGAATCAGTGAAGTAGTTTTCAACCCCTTGAAGGGTTGCTTATCAGCAACCACCATCGTTACTTGATCATAGTCGTCCACGTATTTCAAGTATTGGTGCAGTGTGGATAGGACTATCCGGTTGCTATGGATCCATGGATGACCTAGTAACATGTTGTAGGAAGGTTCAGCATCGATGACATAGCAGGTCACTTCCATCTTCACGTCGGTTACTCGGCATATAAGGTGAATCTTCCCCAGTGGCTGAGTACCGGTGGTGTTGCAGCTGAAGATGGTAGTGGTTATTGCGGACAACTGCTTTTGAGGTACCCCCAATTTCTTGATGAGCTTTAAGGGGACAATGCTCAGTGCAAACCCTGGATCGATTTGGATCCCTAAGACGGCTCAGTGCAGACTCTCAAATTTGGAACGAGCCCTGGGGATGGGCACGACTCCTACCAGTGCATGAATCTCTAGGAGACTCGTTCCAAATTTGAGGGTGACCATGTTTGTAGTCACCGTCTTCTGCACCTTCTCCTTCTTTAGGACTCCTGCATCGAAGAGAGCTTGCAGCTTATCCTTAAGGATGTAGCACTTGGAGGTGTGATGACCCACAAATCTATGGTACGCACAGAAATGTGGATCATCTGTTTTGTTTATGTCTTCAAGCTTCATGGCCTCTAGCAGCTTGATTCTGTTACTCTTGAGGAGAGTATCAAAGTTAGCCACTATTTGGTCTTCCCTGAAGTCGTATTGCCTCGGAGGGCACCGCTCGAAGGACTTGGGCTTCTGCCTTTGAGCCGTCTTAGGGTTGGTGTGGAATTGACAGCCATGATCTCCTTCCTTCTTGACCGAGAAGGATTTCTAGATGTGTTTGGTTCCGAAGCTCCTCTTTTGGGTTGAGGCTCTTTATCTTCTAATCTCTTTATCATGTTTTTGACTTGCTCACCTTGGCGAACAAAGCTCCTTCTAAGTCTGGGTTTCTACCACACCAATCTTGGACGGAATGTTGATCGATTGGTTGTTGTGACACATCTCGATAAGGGTGCTTTGAGAGACCTGGTCCCGGCATTGAAGCGACCGATTCCTGAATCTCTTCACAAAATTATTGACCAGCTTGTCAGTGAGCAGGATGGCCATTAACACTTCCGTGTCGTCGTCAAAGAAACGGGCAAATAAAAGCCTCTCCACATCGGCCCATGATTTGATAGAGCCTGGTTCCAGCCTACGGAACCATTCAAAGTCAACCTCCCTTAGGGTGCCGGAATAGTCGGGTGAGGATGGGATTGTTCCCTATGAGAAATTATATTTGAGACAGGAAGTAGTAGACATGTTGGGAGGGAGATCCCTTGCCATCAAACTGGAGTAGGCTCATCTGTTTGAACTTTTTCGGGTAGGAGACTGTGTCCCATTCGGGCGGATATGGTCTAACCACCCCTAGTTTGTTCATGTTTCTCTGGAGCTTCAGGGCGTTGAACTGACTATGGAACTCATCAAGCCTCTTGTCTCGGGGAGAACTGCTAGAGTGGGGTATCCTTTCTGAAGATTTGTTGGAATAATCCAAGCGTGATCCGTGATTATCCTCTTCTTCAGTCGTGTGAGGAGGAGTAAGCTCGTGCTCTCTGTTTCTAGAGGTTCTTCGTAGATTGCGTGAAGTTCTCTTCTTCCTCTTCTTCTTGCTTAGAAGTTGTTCCATCATCTCCTTTAGAGTGTTGATGGTCACATGTTGCTCTTCAAACCTCTTAGAAAAGTCATTAGAGGCTTCCACCATGTGCACCTTTACGTGATTGCCTTGTACAGAACTCGAGGTTCGGGACATTGTCGTTGCTGAGCAAACCTCATCGTCATTGTCATAGATGGGCGATAGGTGGGTATAGTCAAATAGGATAGCAGCCCTTGTCTGAGTATGGTGAATTGGTAGACACCCTCACTCTCAAAGAGGATATACTTGAATCCTAGAGAAAATTCTGGATCTGATGAATCTGAGTACTTAGTTTTGCCTTTCCCTGTCATGTTGATCGTGGCTGCTGGGAGTTCAAGATCATCAGCAGCTCGACTCCTCTGACAATTGCGTCTTCGATGCAGAGGACTTGGCTACAAAGGTTGTTGAGAAAGCCTCTCGAACACTAATGGTTTAGATGTCTCACTGCATTGGCAATCAGCAAGGACTGCTTTGATGAGCCTCTCACAATAGCACTACGGATTAGCCTCAAAAATCATGCGCTTGCGAGTCAGATGATCTCTAAGATCCTTTGTCTGTTGATTGTGACAACCCCCGACGTCAGAAGACTCAAACATGCGAGGTCAAATGGCGATTGTGCAATGAGTGCTCAAAAGAGCTCAAATGAGGACACATGGGAAACTCATCAAGTGCTAAATTCAGGCTACCCTGCCTTGATAGGTGAGGTCGAGAGCTCTGGCGAGCTTCAGCCTTCTAGCTAGCTCTAGCTATTTGGGCATTCAGGCAAAGTTTGCCTACCTGATCAGCTCGAGTTTTGCCTTTTTGGCTAAGGCATGCTTACTGGCGGGCCTACTGGGGTTCACCTGTATGGTGGCTTCTATTTGTAGGGCGAACCTCGCCTGATCTGTGAAGCTCGCCTATTTTGAGCAGTTCACCTGACTTGGAGATGTGGCTTGAAGAGCAAGGCCCACCTGATTTGGTCAGCTCACTTGTCTTGCTAAGTTCGCCTGATTAGGAAACTTTGCTGCTAGAATAAGGCTCACCTGAAATGTCAGATTCTCCTAGAATACCAAGTCCGTCAGCTTTAGGAACTTAGTCAGTTGAGCGAAGCCCGCCCAAATTGGTAAGCTCGCCTGATCGACCTAGTCCGCCAAAACTGGGAACTTTATGCTCCTTCTTTTCTCTTCTCGGGCTTGAATAGTAATTCAGGCCATCATAGGAAGTGAAGGTTTGGGCTTCTTAGCAAGCAAAATCTTGTCGTTGTCATTGTCGGGCTATTCCGAAAAGAGGCGCGTCCATTTTGACAGTGAAGGCGAGGTCTCCCACTTAAAACACGGTCTCCTCTTGCATGGGGGGGCTACGTGGATTACTTGGCAACCTAACAAGTAGCCCTTTGGCTAGCTTTCTTGGCCTTTGGTTCGACCTTAACTGGTTTAGGAAGATAGAACCCCTGTCATAGCTCGGGTAGAGCTCTCAGGCGTCGTTGCCTCGGCCGCTTAGGGCTGGGCCATACGCGTGACTCTGTAGTGCTTGCGTGATGCATTGCTACTAGAGGAGGAAGAAGACAAGTATTCTTCATACTTAGCATGGTTGAACTCAATCATGAGGGACTCAACAGTCGTTCCCTCCATGACTTCGTCGAACTGTACCACCACCAATTCATCTGAGTGAATGGTTGCTCCTACTGTGGTCGTCATCCTCTATACGGTGTAAAAATTCGACCTCCCGAATAGGGGGTAGCTTGTATTGATAAGAATGGCTTATTGCAAGCTAACAATCAAATGTTTTACAACAGAAGTGAAGAGAATGCTCTCCTTGTTTAACGTGGGTTCTACAGTAGAAGTAGGATGCCTCTCTGGATACTCGTGTCGAGTTTGCCTCCCTTGGACGATCCGATCAAAGTTACGGTCAAGCTTCAACTGTGACGCCCCTGTTTTCACATATGGTTACAGTCCAAGGTGAACCCAGAGATATCAAACTTGTCATGCACCCACACTGTATAACAATAAGTTTAACCAATCACAGTAATATCCTCTAATGTAATCAAAAACAAAGTGCAGGTACAAAACAGGTAAAAGAGAGGAAATAGCTGCAACTGACATGATATAGGAAAGAGTAACTCATAAATAAATCAAGTCTCAATGAACAAATCTGAAATACATCTGACATCTGAAATGAATAAATGTATCATGACATCAACCAACTAAGAATGTAACCAAGGCTCATAGCCTTTACAGAAAGAGAAATAAAGCAAATATCTAATATCTGAATGGAAACATAAGTCTACTGTGGAGCCTCTACTAATAACTCATGTGACGGCGACTATGTAAGAACTCCATCATCCTACGGCTCTCTAAAACTCTGGACTGCCTGAAAAGAAATTTTAAAACAAAAAGAACAACAACAAGAGTATCAGAGCGCTACAGCAAGATCACCTCCATCCGCCCCCAGGGGAAGGGCTACTAGATGAAGTGGATGTTCTACCTATTAAGCATAGTCTACCTAGATCATTTACCATGTATCCAGATGGAATTAATATTTAGGAATCTACAACGCGATACGTAGTACATCGAGCGCAATCATCCAAAAAAGGAAACCCTCATGTATATACCATATGTCTCATATTGTAGATAACTAAATGTTAATACCAAACTGACAATAAATTATCTAAATAAATCAACAGTTAGAAACCAACAACACGAGGCTGGTACATCGAGCGAAATAATCCAAACAAGGAAACCCTCATCTATATACCATATGTCTTAAATTGTGAATCGCTAATCGTCGATCCTAACTACACATAAGAAAAATACAACTTCATTCATCTTCGCATATATCACATCAAATCCTCATAATACCCTTAGTGGGCAAAACACAAACCGAATACACTATCTCGTGTAATCAAGCTGTGAAATACCTTCACATTAGTTCATGCCAAAAGAATGTGAATTATTACCTACACTTAGGTCAACAATCTCATAGTTCTACTCTGGAATTCTTCAACTCATCGTACCCCGTGCGGATCGACAGAAACATATGCTAAAACTCTGAATTAAACCCTACTCTCGGGTAATCTAGCATGAGAGCAAAACTACAACTGTGTATATATGTCTTCAGGAAATAACGATACTCTTGTAAGGTTCTCACAATATCATGTGGATTTAACGTCCTTACTTAATCATTCTGTGGCAATAGGTATATCTCCCTATTCCGGATGATGTATCAAGATGATCGTACAGCGGAGTATAGGCATATCATCCCAATCTGGAAAAACCCCAATCACCATCAAGTATTAGTATAATCATGGTCTCATTGCGGGAAAACATACAATACTCCTAGTGTGGTACAGTCGTGGTCTCATTGCATGAAATACATCCACACCGAGCATTCTCAATTGATGAATTATGCATGATCATGTGTTATACCAACACTATCAACACTAAACATGTGTTACGACTCAAACAAAATGTGTATTCAACATTCATGCACGTGCCTTGGTGTGCGGACTCAAAACTCGTATCTCAAGTGTAATTGTCCTTTGAGGACACAGAGTATTCTGGCCCGGACTAGGTACACGTTCGTCCATGCGGCCAACTCGAGCCTGTGCACAAATGGAACAGAGGTATCGATATCTTGAGCGATCCCCGTTATCAGCAAGGGGTAATGTAACATGAACCAGGCAACCGAATAGGTATATGGAACTGGCATGCGAGGCTGAGGAGTTTTCCAAACCTTTTTCCCAGCTGCGTCTATTTCTTGGACGTCGACAAATTCGAAAGTCAACGCCCACAGGCCGCTCTGCATGTAGCCTACCATCGCAGAAAGGAGGTTCACTGGTCTCCCGTGGGCTATAAGAACAGCTGGGTATACTACCTCAGCCAAGATTGAGTCAACCGGCTTTGACGGCACTACACCGTTTTAGCCAAATCATCAGAAAGTCGGCAAGAAGGGCGGTATCGGAGATAGGAGTCATAGCCTGGTGGTGAAAGTTGTTGAACTCAGTACCAGATTTGAAACCATCCTTCGGATGCTCATTCTTGTAAACAGCATTAGGAGCCCTGATACGGGCTTTGATGTTCTTGGAAGAGATTGCAGCAAGGCGAGTCACAACTACATCTTTCTAACCAAAGTTCTGTAAAAGGTAGTCCGCCCAAGAAGTATGCACGACACCTCCTCCGTGTAGCCTAACTAGCTAGGCACAAATTTAGAAGTGGCACATCACCTCCCAGAAAGTTGCATAAACTTCTGGGTGTGCTGCTCTCTAGATAGAGAGCTCTTCCGTAGTGAGGATGAACTCTTCATACGGCATCTTGCCAAATAGCAAACATGATATTGCATACATCTCCTGGAGAACGAAGCCCAGCTCTCCAATAGGTGTGTAGAATGTACAGCTATCTAGATTGTATTGCTCCAGCATAGCGAAGAAGTTAGGATAGCTCTGAACAATCCCATATCGGGTGGCCAATACCAAAATAGTGAGACCAAATTGAGTAAGTGGCTCCTTAAGGTCTTCAAGAATGAAGTCCACCATTCAAGTCCACCAACCCCCTTCTCTCAAGTATACCCAACCAAGGGATCTAAAAGGTTGTGCAGGAAACTCGCCCAAAGCAGCAATGAATCGACGTATGAAATTGTTCGGCCGAATGGGTATCTCTTGAGCGAGATTTTTTTCTGAAACCTACCAAGTTTCAAACCCTAGATTTGTCCATCAATACAAACTCATCGACCAATTCCAAGAGATACATTCTCCTTCTCCTCGACCAGATCAAAACTTAAACTCCTGCGACAGCTGACACTCAGGAAATACAAGAGTGGGTACATTCTCTTCATATTCGGCAGAAAGAAAAAACGGTCATTGATTTTTCGTAGCAATTTAGAATCTTCTGCATGTATGAGTTTTTCATCCATCGCTATATGATCTTCAAAATAAAAACGCTGGTTTTACGTATTAATCATGGATTGCCGGTGTCTCCATGTCTATGTTTGTGACCAAAGTCCTAAGGGTCTGGCATCAATGATCCTGTACGTCCGCTCCAAGTCATGAAAAATGCATAATGGAGGTTCTTCATGAAAACCAAAAGCTTTTCTATCATCTGGACCACCAGTATAACCAAAGTGATGTTCATGAAAGAGCGGCACATTAGGAAAAAGCACTGCAAAATAAAAAAGCAAAGTTAGTAGCTGAAAAAGGTTGCTGACACAAGTCCAGATGATATCAAAGCTTGTCAAAATAAGTTAACATGTCCTCGCTTACCGTAGCAGGCAAGCACATGCGGCGGCAGCAACGACGTAGTGGCCGTGGAAGTAGGAACACCACTGGCGTCCTTAACCAGTAGTGTTTCCAAAGTCGTTCCCACGACTTTCTTTGAACCAGAGCTCATCCTCTTTTGTGCCATTGTTGTTGATGGTTGGATATGTGTGAAGATCGTCAAAATTTTTGAAGGAAACGAGTACTCTCGTTCAGGAGTTAAGACGAAGTTGAAGAGTTAAGTAACTCTTAATTCAACCCTAAAAGGGGTCTATTTATAAACAACACTCAAGCTGTAAATTCGGCGCGGGATTCTAGAATAGAATCCCAACCAACTTAAACGCAATCTCATTGTTACATGACAAGGTGGTTAGCCTTCTTAAACACAAGGCCTATGGCTGCATTCCAATTCCTTAAATGTCAAGCCCAACCCTACGTTTTTTAACTCTAAACCATAGAGTTAGACTCGCATTCCAAGCCTTGAATGCATGTATCAACTCTTTGATTCAAATAATCAAATGCAAAACTCACCTTTGCATTTCAGACCTCAAACGATGGGTTCATCCTGCGTTTCCAACATGACAATTATTCTCATGAAAGTCATGAACCCTACCCACAGGGTGTTGTCAAAACCTCTGTACATTTTCAACGGGGTCTAAGCTAAATCAGCTAACAAAATTCCTTAACATTGTCAAGTTAACATTACACTAATGACGACCATCATCCCTATAGAGTTTGGATTCAGCTTGCATTACCCCTAATATGCCAACAATTCCTCTGTCAAAATCAACTTCATGACTCTCATCAACAGAGCGATAAGTCCCCAAAATAGCTCAAATTACAATCAGTTTATTAACTCTCCTCAACAGAGTGATAAGTTTCTCAAATCTTGTTCAAATCGCAATACCAAAATTCATCACCTCTGATGATAAACTCATTTAGCAGTTCTTACCAACGAGAAACTAATCTCCAAAGTCTTGTTCAAGTCACAAGTACAAAAATTCCCGTCACGTTAATATCAC
>BQKN01013262.1:0-10632 GCA_022839385.1 Asparagus kiusianus | reverse complement strand
CGAGCTACCGCGACGAGGTCGGGCGGAGGAGAGGAGGGGAGGCGGCGACGAACTCGGGGGAGGCTTGGGAGCCTGGGCGGAGGTGGCGACGGCGAGGAGGGCGAGGGCCAGAGCGACGAGCTTGAGAAAGCCCTTGTTTTTAAAGAGAGAGGGGGGGAGAGAGAGAGAGAGAGAGCTGGGTTTGAAGGATTGAGAAGAGGGGATAAGGTTATTTTGGGGATTTTAGCTTAGTTGGCATGTAATAATTGTTAAAAAGGGGCTGCAGCACAAAATGTCACACTTCAAGGGGCTGAACCACATGGGGGAAACTAGGAGGGGCTGCAGCACATGAAGTTTCTGTTTTTGGGGCCTGGACACATTTTTCCCAATAAAGGGAATAAAGTCCTGAAGCCCACGTGGTTTATTGGAAAAAATCAAAACGAATTTTTAAAATGAAAGAAAAATAAAAATAAATTTAACGAAAATGTTTTGTCTCTTATGTCAATTCTCTCCCTAATCAATTATTTTAGAGGGTAGGGCTTTTGAGAAAACAAAACTGTTAGAAAAAACACGGGGCTTCTCATTTTTTGGGCCCACATCCAATTGCAAAGAATAAGTAATCAATTTCTTTTCATCTTTTGTTTTGATTTTCATTGCTTTTTTAGCTGTCAAATACGCCATTAAACATCTTAATGCAATAAAAAGAAACTAGTTTTAGGCCCGTGTGATGCACGGATTTGTTTAATATACAAAAATTGATGTAGCAAAAGAATACAAAATAAAACAGTAATAATATATAAGTAGTCAAAAATGATACAACCTAAGCTGCATATATGTTTGACTTAATATTAAACTGTAAAAAAGAATGAAAATATAATTTCCCTATTCTCATAACAAAACTGCTTAAAATGCCTCATGACTATATGATTAATGTTATAATATTTTGCTATACCAAGTAATTAGTATGCAGCATAAAGTTTAGTTTCAAACAAAATATTTAAAGTACATAGAGATACTTGTCAATTATATATATCTATGAATGAAAATAATAATTATCAATATATTGATAAACAAAATATCCAGCATATCATAATCATATCAAGTAGTTAGGTTTCTCAACGCAAAACTACCAAAATAATATGCACTGATTACAAAAGCTTACTAAATAAGGTTTTAGACCAGAATACTAAATATAAGTTTCAGACATCATGAATCAGATAGATTTTTTTCAAAAAGGAGCTTGAACTCTCTATAGAATATTCTAATTCTCTTTTTCAATTTTGATCTGTTTTTGCTTTTTGTTGCTTGATATTTGCGGAGAAATCAAGTCTACTGAAACAGAGTGCTCGACATCAGATTCTAACAAATTTCTTTTGCAAGGTGTAATGTTATCCGAGAAACAAATTTCAACTTTATTGTCACAAGTGACCGATAAAGAGACCTGTGTTTCAGTATAAAATAATAGTTAGCATGATAATGAGGTGACAGGAATAGATTGTTGTACAATTAATATGAAGAATCAAGAAATCAATAGTAAGGCGAAAAGAAATAGGCAATACAGAAGTTTTTTATGCAAAGTGTCAAAAGTTAATTATAAGCTTCACTGGATTGATAATGAGCCATTGACAAATAGAACATAAGCCAGAAATAATGTTAACTAAACTACAAGCTTTCATTTGTTTTGAAAACTTCTAAAACTCAAATGGTAAAAATGTTGGCCTTCTTGTTTTGATGATGATTTACAAACAATTTATAACTAATATTATTTGTCTAGTGTTTGTAGTTTTGTAGTTTTTGTAGACAAACAATATGTTGGAGGTTGGATGGATTGAGCCTACACGATCACATCAAATGGAGGTTGGCGGAATATCGGTATGAAGCCATTGCACATGAAATCATATTCAAGATCAAACTTCATCTGTAACCAAGTCAAGTATATTGAAGATCTATCAAGCTTGGGTAAATTAGTTTAGGGTTTATATAATGTGTGTTAATTCTATAAGCTCAAATATACACACACATTTATATAGTTGTGATTTTTGTAAATATATTATGTTTTTGGCTTAAGAATAATTGTTTATAATTTTTATCAAGTCTATATAATCATTTCATAGGGTTTCAAAACATTGTTTATGTCAAAACATCAAATTTCATGTATATCACATTTTCATGTTTTGGACATACTTGCAAAATACATGAGTTTTCACAAATGAAAAATTTAATTTGAGAAATTCTTTTTCTAACATGTTTATTATCATATTTATAAACATTTCCTAAAGTTTTATTATTTTTGGAGTTGGTTTATTATGCTAAATTGATTTTAGAAAACCAAGAGGCTTTAGCAGTTTTCAGAACTGTAATATCTGTGTTCAAATATTTATTTCTCTCAATTGGAAAGTGATATTTCATAAATTCTTTCTCTGACATGTTTATATACATGTTTGGAAACTTCCCTCAAAATATCATGATTTTTGAAGTTGTTTTACTGTGCCCAATTGATTTTACAAAATAATGTATGTCAGCAGATTTCGGAAACTGTATATCTGTGTTCAAATAATTATTTCTCACAAATGGGAAGTGATATTTAATAAATTCTTTCTCTAAAATGTCTTTAGATATGTGTATATACTTTACTCAAAAGTTCATAATTTTTAGAGTTGATTTACTATTTTTAATTGATTTTACAAACCCAGATACGCAAATTTCTAGAATGCTGAATTTTGGGGTATTTTGGTCTTTTCACCCTATAACGGCTAGTAACGGCTAGAAACGGCTAGTTTTGATTTTGGGGTGTTTTTGGCTGGTTTAAGAGGCTATAAAAAGCCCTCAAATTCTATTGTTTCTTATGGATGTCTAAGAGAAAAGTTTCAAAGAGTTTTTATAAGTTTTTTAAGGGTTTCAAGTTTGTTTTAAGTTTCAAGTTTGTGAAGAAATTTTCACAAGAGCTAGAGGAGATCATCCATTGGTGTTTGAGCATTTAAATCTTCTCCTTCTCTCTCTTGTCATCATAGAGAAGTTTTTCTAAACTCTTATCTAGCTTTTTATATTGCTTGATTTTCATATCCATAAGCTAGAATTTATTTGAGTTTAGATTTGTTTTGATTTATACTCATTGTTACACACACCCACTTGAACTTATAGTATTTGCATACATAGTATATTGGGGTTGTGAGAGATAGTAACATTGAGTTGAGCCTAATTGAGTTCTCACCTTGTTTAGAGCATTTGTTGTGTGCCTAATTGTGAAGTTCACTTTGTAATACACTTGTACACCGAGAGGAGTGTGTGGTGAGGACGGAGTCGATACCGAGAGGAGTGGCGTCGGTGGCCAAGTGAGAGGTGATAATTCCGAGCACTTGAGGGAGTCGATACGTGAGGACCAACACTTGAGGTTGTAGCTTGTATATGTACATTGTGAGGATTTGTGAGTGTTGTCGGTTGACTTGATAACCGAGTGTGTAGAGTTTTCGGTTAGCTAGAAAACCGAGTGTGTAGAGAAGTTCCGGCTTTCAAATCGGGTTGTGTAGTAGATTCTCCCCGGGAGTGGGGAGCGGAGACGTAGGACGGAAGGTCCGAACTCCATGATCATTTTCTTGTGTTTGAGTTTGGCATTGGCGCATTTATTCTTGCATATTGTTATATCACCATTATTACATGTTAGTTAGTTTACCCTTGAATGTTTTGTATATCCTTGCATATATCTCATAATATATCTTATTGCTAGGATATAGCCCTTTGTTCATATTGCATATTCTTGCTCATAATTAGTTGTATATCTATCTTGCAAGAATATATTTGTTAATAAGTTTTAATTGGTATTTAAATCGTATTAGATTAGCATAAACTCTATTCGCCCCCCTCTAGGGTTCTTTCATAGCGACATTAGGGTCTAACAATTGGTATCAGAGCTTGGTGCTATTTGATTTAAGAACTAATCGCCTTGAGTTAAAGATCCAAGTTATCTTATTTTTGTGCTAATCTAGTTTTATGATTTTATTGTTATCTTGCTTGCACATATTTATAATGATGGATATGTATTGTGCACCTTGTTTAGGCTATGATCCTAATATTGCTCCTAAAATAGATAATTTCCTCTATGACCAATGGTGTTCTAGATTTAATATATTTGTTAGATCTAAACAATTCGATTTATGGGAAGTTATTGAAGATGCTTATATTGTACCCACTTCGGAAAAATCCAAGTGGAATAAAAATGATAAAAGAATGTTTAATATGAACAAGCTTTTGTTAGAATATTTTCTTAATTCTTTTGATTCATCCTTTTCTAACAAATTTGTTCATTTTGATAGTGCTTACAATTTATGGAAATTTATAGAAGCACATCAAGGCAACTTGGAGGAAATTCGACGTAGTTTGGAGGATTCTTCTTCAAATAATATTGGAGCTTCATCATGCACACAACCACTAGGCGATAGCCCTAGCGAGGTTTGCGAGTTCGAATCGATTAATGATTTATCTAGTGATGAACTTTCTTGTGCTAGTAAAAAATTATTGCATGCCTACAACAAATTGCATAAAGATTTTATTGATTTAAAAAGCAAGCATGATAATTTAGAATCCGATCATGAGGAGCTAGTGTCAAAATTGGATGTCATTGCAAAAGAAAATACCATGCTTAAGGAAAACAATGACATGGTAATTTTGGAAAATAAAAAATTAACCACATCTATAACTAGCTTATCTTATGAAAAAGATAATACCATGTTAGAAGTAGAGAACATAAAAAATGGTACTGCTTCTTTTATAAATGACTATTTATGTTCCACTTCTATTAAAAATACATATGTGCCTAATGATGATTTGAATCTTGTGAATAAACGCATTTCATCTTTAGATTCAACTTTAAAAACATACATTGATAATCATAAGAAACTTATGGACAAGTGTGCTAAATTTAGTGCTACAAAATCGCCTACACACTATGCACACTTGTATAGCAAAATTTACAAATATTCCATTTGTGGCCGAAAATGTCATCTAGCTAAATTTTACTATGATGCACAAAAATCTAAAAATGCTAATATCAATGCTTCTTGTGCATCTCATAAGGCTTCTTCATCTTGTACACTTACACATTCACATGCTCATTCTCACAAAGTTCATCATAAGCATGCTAATGTATTCAAGTGTGATTATTGTGGTTATTTTGGTCATTTGGTCGAATATTGTTTTCATTTGAAAAAGAAATCTCGTTTGCCAAATGTTTCTAGTAGACCACATACTTTTAAGTGTGATGTGTGTGGTAGGTTTGGACATCTTGCTAAATTTTGTTTTGATATACAAAAAGCCCCTATGTTGCAAAATGTTCCAAAAAGACCACCTTTGTTTAATGATATTTCTCATTTGCAAAATAAATTTAAAATACAATATTTATCTGCAAATAATTCCCATGAATGAGCTAATGGTTCACAAAAACAAATGGATCTCTTTTATTGCACAAATTGCAATCAGAAATGTCATTTGAGTGATTATTGCTTTGACCATGTTAGTGCACCACATGTGCCCAAACGGATTCATAATCCTAGGGATTTGAGCTTAAAATATAGGGGTCATGTCCCTAAATCTTTTGGTACCACAAGTACTTGGGTACCAAAACAAATTTGATTTTAAACCAAGAATTTTAGTGTTTTTCTTTTTCCTTTTCTTGGTTTTAAAAAATATGTTTTAAAAACTTTAAATATGAAAACAATTTTTTTTATTAATTCTTTTGTTTTCATGATTATTGGTTTTGTTTTGATGAGAGGTTTATATTTATGTAATCCCCCGGGTTTATTGGGTGTTTATTCCCAAATCATATTTACCGGGTGCTAGAATGTTTATATGGGTTGGAACAAGCTTAAGAGCTTGATGTATTGTTGCCTCTCTTGCATTTTGTCAAAAATTTTGTTTTGATTTGTTTCTTTGAATTCATTATATTTCACTTATATGATTATATTTATGTGTTTGTGCTTATGGATCATCTATTAGTGTTTTATAATGTATTCTATGAGTGGTTTGATCAAGTTATACAAAGAAAATTTTCTTTTTTGATCAAACATTGTTCTTGAATTTAAAAATCTTGATTTGTGATTTCATTTGAGTGATTTGTTTTCATTTGAAAACTCTTTTTTCATGATCCTCATGTTTTCCCTTCCTTTGATTTCATAAATCTATTTTTCTAAACTATGTCTTTATAGTTGTGTAATAAGATACTTCTTTCATAAGTATACATCTTTATGTGTTCTCATTGTCTTTTTGTATGTGAGTAATATTTAGCATATTTTTTTATCTATGCTTGCTCACATGTTTTGCCATGATCTTTATTGCATACACTCCATATGGCATTTTGATAGGGGGAGCAATCCCCATATATATATTTTTATACTCACCCATGCATATTAATAGGGGGAGCAATCGCTCTCTTCATTCTTGGTGTTTTCCCCTTTTTGATGTTGTCAAAGGGGGAGAAATATTATGAGTATAGCCTTTCTTGTTTATATGCATGATATATTTTACTTTGTATATTCATTTACTTTCATGCATATATCCTTTGTGTAAATTATTTGTCATTATCAAAAAGGGGGAGATTGTTGGCCTTCTTGTTTTGATGATGATTTACAAACAGTTTACAACTAATATTATTTGTCTAGTGTTTGTAGTTTTGTAGTTGTTGTAGACAAACAATATGTTGGAGGTTGGATGGATTGAGCCTACACGATCACATCAAATGGAGGTTGGAGGAATTTCTGTATGAAGCCATTACACATCAAGTCATATTCAAGATCAAGCTTCATTCGCAACCAAGTCAAGTATATTGAAGATCTATCAAGCTTGGGTAAATTAGTTTAGGATTTATATAATGTGTGTTAATTCTATAAGCTAAAATATACACACACATTTATATATTTGTGATTTTCGTAAATATATTGTGTTTTTGGTTTATAGACTTAATGTAGTACCCCGTAATTTTTATAATATTTATATGTGAATTATTAGTAATAAATAATTCTTTTATGATAAATAGCTTGAGGTCATTGATGTACATGAAAACAAGTTATTTGAGATGATATGAGAGTATGGGTGTAGAGTTTTGTGCGATGGTTTTGCAAATAACCAAAACATGCACAAAAAACTGGAGTTTGCCAGATCAGTCAACCGATCAGTCGACTGACTGTATCAGTTGACCGATCAGTTGACCGATCAGTCGACTGATACGCTGATTTCAAGTTTTTCAGGTTTCGGGTCTGTTTTGTTATGGTTCGGGTTTGGGTCGGGTTTAGCTGTTCATAAATATTCTCCTTCACCCGAAATCACCCCTCTCATCTTCAGATCTGAGAAAACCCTAGCCCCTCTCCCCTATCTCAAACCCTAGTTTTGTTCTTGGTGATTTGGGGAAGAACTTGGAGGATTTTCGTCGAAATCTTCACGTTGCAGCGAAGGGGAACCACTCTCTCTCAGATCCAGGAGTTGTTCATCACCGCAGAGGCGAGTAACATCTCGCTCAACCTTGTCCTATTTTCCTAAACGTTTTCAAAGGGTTTTTATGAGTTTTGATGAGCCAAAAATATAATTTTTGTACAAATGATTGATTTTTATAGCATATAGTGGGAAAATATGTGATTTCAGAATGTTAAAAAAAACTCACCAACGTTTAGTGAATTGAAGATCTAGATCTGAAATGTTTTTATAAGAGATTTAACATGAGTTTTGTTTTAAAAATGTTTTAAAACATGAATGCACATGATTAGGGTTTTGTTTATGTAATTATACATGAAATTTTCGTTTCACTTTAGTTCATACATGTTAATATCAGTATCTTTATGCTTAGGATTGATGGGGATGATTTTAGATAGATTGTATGGTAGAAATCAACCTGCACAGAGTTTCTGCAGTCAATCGGTCGACTGATCAGTCGACCGACGGGCCGAATTTTTCAGCATCAGTCGACTGATCAGTCGACTGACGGGTTGATTGTGTTTTCTCAGCTCCGTAGTCGACAGATCAGTCGATTGGTGAGCTGAGGCTGTGCTGCCTGAGCTTATCGGTCGACATATGAGTCGACTGACGTCATCAGTCGACACATCAGTCGACTGATGAGATGTTTTACAGATTCTTGATCTGTTTGAGTTGCTTTTCGGGGTCGTCTCGATGATCTGACACTAGTTTACAAATATTATTAATTTATCTGAACATGTGAGTTGACTTTTGATATAAGTTTAGACATGTACACCGAGACGCATGTGAGTTTAGAATATGTATATCAGTCCGCATATACTTTTCAGAGTTACACAGTCCTCGTATTGGACTATAATCCATAGAAGTCCTCGTGTTGGACTATAATCCATTTTTGTCCTCGTGTTGGACATTTGCCACTTATTCCATGAGTTTGGAAACTACAGTATCTAGTTCCTGTATCGGACATATTTCTTAACCCTGTATATGATTTTCTCACAGGAGTTTATGACATGACACTTATGTAGATTATGACATGATATTCATGTAAGTAATAACATGATACTCATGTAGGCTATGACATGATACTGTATTTATGCTCTGAGATTAGTTGTATTTCTTTTATTATTGTTTCTGTACTAGAACCTCGGGTTTGATGTTTAGGGATTTACAATTTGAGATACAAGGTATATACATGAGGGTTTTCTTGTTTGGATTATTTCGCTCGACGTACCTATGCTCATGTTGTAAATTTCTAAATACTAAAACCCTCTTTAGTAAGATCAATGATTTTAGATCTATTATGTATTATCTGTATTTTCTTATACAACGAGCCATGTTCCCTTGGGGTTGGTTGTGATGTTGCTCGCTAACGCTTTGACGCTCGTTGTCCCTCCCCCTTTCAGGTAACAAGCCAGGAGCCCGGAGAGTCGCAGGTTGATGGCGATGCATTTTAGCTTCAGCTGTCTACTTAGTTATATTTTCTTTTGGAGTTCCATAGTAGACTTTTGTTTAGACATTTGAGAGTCTTATTCTAGAAGTTGTAAAGGCTGTGTGTCTTATTTTCTCTTGTCAGATATTTGTATTTGAGACTTATTGAGTATTCCAGTTTATCTGTTTAGACATTGTCTATATACTTTTGTATGTTGGATGATGAGATATTAATATGATCACTATCATTTCATCTGTTGTTTCTTGTATTATATTTTACTTGCTTTTGTACCTACACCTATTGTTGACTCTACTAGATAGATGTTAATTGTGATGGTGAAACATGTTATTGCACGGTGTGGTGCATGGCAGGTTTGATATTCTTGGTTTCATCTTGGACTGCAGCCTTGTGTGAACCCAGGGGCGTCACAGTTGGTATCAGAGCTCTAGTTCCAGTATCCTTAGGATCATCCTGTGTCGAGTCGTGGAGCTAGGATAGAGTTTCTTAGGATTCATGTATAGAGTCCGCAATGATTTCCTAGTATGAGTGAGGACGATATATGCGTATATCTCAAAAATTTGAGAGTTTTTTTTATGATAACTATTTTTGTATAAGTTTAAAGTATTGGTGCAAATACTATATGTTGTAAAAATTGTATTGTGATACGCTATTTATAGAGGTCTACTTTGACTCATAAACTCTTATTTTCTTATGATCAGAGAAATGGCAAGGCGTGGTAGGCATCGTACTCGGAGAGCTGGGCAGGCAGAGTCGCAGCAGGCTCCACCTGAACCATAGCAAGCTCAATCCGAGCCACAACAGACACCACCTCAGCCACAGCAGGCTCCCCAGTATCTCATTGATCTCATGGCTCCCATCATAGCTAGGATGGCAGCGATTGAGGAGCTTGTGACGAGCCATATCCCGCCGCCACCACCACCACCAGTAGCTCAACCGCAGGGAATACCCGCCGTTCCTATCAGAGAGAGATCCCCAGAGATCACACCTGCAGACGTTCCACTAGCAGTTCCAGACAGAGCCACAGAGCAGGAGGCTTGGCTCCGTATGGTTGAGAGATATCAGAAGATGAGGGTACCAGAGTTTCAGGGGTCAGCAGACCCTCTTGCAGCCTATAAGTGGAAGGAGAATGTGGGCAATATTCTTGACATACTCAGTGTGGATTTAGTTCAGAAGCAGAGATTGGCATCCTACAGCTTGAAGGGAGATGCCGGGAGATGGTACCGACTTCAGTTTACTCCAGAGCAGAGGATGACCCTCACATGGGAGTACTTCATATACTTTTTTGATGTGTAGTACATTTCTTCTGCAGCACGGACTGGGAAGGAGCTTGAGTTGTCCCGGTTGACTCAGGAAGACATGACCGTGGCAGATTTTGAGAACAGGTTCATGGAGTTGCTACATTTCACGGGTATGTGGCAGACAGGAGAGCGTCAGGCTCAGATGTTCTTAGTAGGGCTTCACCCTAGTCTCCGCTGGTACCTCGTCTCGAGGAGGTTCTATTCAGTTAGGGAGGTAGCTGAGGCCGCCACTTCACAGGAGATTAAGACTACTATGTTCCAGAAAGATAAGGAAGGGAAGGCCAAGGTAGGGCAGAGCGGGGACAAAGGCAAGAACAAGAGATCTTTTTCTGGACATCAGCAGCAGCATCAGGGCCCTTATAAAAAGGGACCCTAACAGGATCAGAGAGCGCATCAGTAGCGTAAGTTCCAGGGATCTTATTTTAACCATTATATATATATATATATATA
>BQKN01013247.1:0-10148 GCA_022839385.1 Asparagus kiusianus | reverse complement strand
TAACAGATCTCAAAAAGAGAAAAGCAATGAAAACAGCAACTTTTCACGAAAACAAGCTGGCGACCACAGTGGGAGCCGCCGACCTCGCTGCCGAGATCGGAGTGACGCAACCGGCCTTCAAGATCCGGGTGAATGAAGAGATCGAATACAAGTTCGATCAGAAGAAATTCGAAGAATACCTCTCCTCCTCCTCCTCCAGATCCGCCTCTCCGCAACGGCGTAGGAAGAACTCATCTCCCAAAAGGGCTCGCGGGATCTCCAACTCCTTAATCCGAGACTCCGCCATCGCTGCCACTACGCCCGTACCACGCAACGGCCCCGCGTCGATCAGCGTGGTTAAGGCTGTAGACCCGGCCCTCGCAACCGCTACAAAGGCGATGGATGATGCAGCTCCAGCCCCATCAAAGAGGGCGCTCCAAAGGCGTCGCCAACGCCTCGCTCAACAACTCGCCAAGGCCAAGGAGTCGAAAGATGGAGTGCGCTATGCAGAGGACTTGAAGTCAAGGCAGCGACAAGAGCAACGGCAAGCAATCAACCTCCCCTCCAAAACAGGAGCGAGTGAGTGGATCCGCGTCAAGAGGAACCGCTCCACGCTCGAGGAGCGAATCAAGAAGCACCGTGCTCTACTTGCACACGCCCGGCTCCTCCTTAAGAAGGCAGAGGAGATGCAGCAAGAAACGGCGGTCAAAACGCCGTCCAAAAGCAAACTGGTGTGGGTTCCTAAATCGACACCAACATCTCAAACCAAGAAGGGTGAGGCTATCACCCAGAGTTCAGCCAAATCAAAACATGTTCCTCCTGTACCGGCACCCTCAACGGAGCCAGGTAAACAAGGGGATCATTCAAGATCCCAGGTTCCTTTGTTGGGTCGCCTCGGTCCCTTACCGGAGAACCGAGGTAGAATACCCGTCAAAGAACGGCTGGGACCATTGAAAGGTCCCCAAACTAAAAATCAGACTGGGGGTGGAATCAATCCCCCCAAGAAAGATGACAAAGGGAAAGCCCCTATCACCGACCGCAGTGGGTTGCGAGTCGAAACAAAAGAGCCCGTTCAGTTTATACGCTCACAAAAGCGTAAAATTGAACGGGCCACTCTTAAAAAATCCAACAAACCATTTCATCCCCGAAGGGAGGCACACTCATCTGAAGATGAGAGTGTTATGACGGGGAACACAAATCAACACTCTGTAGGTTGCTCCAGCTACAAAGCTGACGAGTTGTACTACAGAGCTGGGGGTATGGAAAAGCCCCGAAAAAGATGTGTGCAGGATAGGGAGCCCCGCTGCCCGTGTGCCAACATCATCAAGGCGGTGCTGTCCGAGTGTTGTTATGACAGTCCCCCAAGAAGAATCTCGGTGTTCGAGAGACTCTCCAAGCCGAGGCATTTCCATAAGAAGAAATTGCTCCGCCGGGAAGACGAGTATCCAAGAGTGTCGGTTAACATGACCGGCAGGGGAAATTCAACACAACCCTTCAGCATAGAACAGCTTGCCGAGATATCCCGGTGCATGACACGGTTGCGGCCCGGAACCAGCGGCCAAAAGAACTACCAAAGGGTACCAGTTGGACTCTCCTTAGAAGAAGAAGAGTCAGAGGCTGATTCGGACTCTTGCTCGGCGGTGGCATCCGATGACACAGCCTCGAGTGCGGGCCAACCTTACGAATCGCTCATGATCAGTGCTGAACAGGTATCCAAAATACTTGAAGAAGCCCTGGCCAAGCAAAAGGAGAGCTTCAAGTTCGAGATGGATATGGCCATGCAGCGGATGAGGGAGATGCACGACCAACAAATCGCGGCGCTGACAGTTCACCAAGGAGAGCCCGGTCGTCGCAATACCCCGAATCCAGAAGAGAATGAACGGGAGGCTGATAATATCCCTCCTGTCAACACCGACAATGGGGGTGGTCCCACAGAAGATAATGCCAAAGAGGACCACGTCACCTCTCCCAGAAGCCACTCGAAGGCCGAGACGAGCGATGACAGGAAGATGAAGGACCTGGAGAGCAAAATCAATGCATTGATGAGTGCTCAAGAGGTAAAAAGATCCGGCATACCCTGCCCATACCCAAGGGAGTGGGAATCGATCCCATATCCGGCAAAGTTTAATCTAATTAACTTTACGCCGTTTGATGGGAAGGGTTCCCCTACCCAACACTTAATCTATTTCAAGTCTCATTTAGGAATTATTTCCGGAAATGAGCCCCTCATGGTGCGGTCATTCGTCGGCACTCTTCGCGGAGCTGCCTTCGATTGGTATCGCCGTCTCAAGCCCGGGAGCATCAACGGCTGGGATGACATGGAGGACATGTTTCTAACAAATTTCTTTGATGATGACACCGAGGTTTCAATCGGCACGCTGTTCGACGAAAAACAAAAGAACGGCGAGACGGTTGAAAACTTCGTGAAAAGATTCCGGAACAAAGCTATGAATTGCAGGGATCCGGTCAGCGAGGACTTCATCCTCGAGACTTGCCACAACAACTTGACGCTCGACATCCTTGAAGCCATGGGAATGGCGCCGTCTAAAACCTGGAAGGATTTGAAGATGCGGGGAGAGCGAGCCGAGCGATTCCTCAAGAGAAAGAAGGCGGAGAGAGGGCAAATACCCAATAATGCCCCGCAACCAAATTTTACCCCCAAGGGTAAAGGGAAGGCGCATGCAAATGCGGTGGTCGCAAATCAAGTCTTTGAGGCGCAAGCACAGCCGCAACAGCCGCAACAGCCACAGCAGCCGCAACAGCGGCAACAGAGGGCGCCTCAACAACCCAGGTGGCAGCAACAGCCCCAGAAGCAAAAGGTTGGGGAGCCGAGGTTCCCGAAAGTCTACTCATTCAAAGAGGATGAAATCCCGGGTATTTTCAAATACCTCGTGGAGAACAACAAGATCAAGCTGCCGCCGATTCAGGATCAAGAAGATGCCAAGAGGGTCAACGATCCGAAATACTGCGCATTCCACCGAGCGGTGCACCATCCTACCAAGGTATGCTACGCTCTCAAAGATAAAATCCAGGCCCTAATCGATGTTGGGGTTATCACCATGAAATAGCCCAAAGAGAAGAAGGTGGGTGCAAACACCGTATCCATTAGCTTTGGATCTGTTCCCTCGAGTTGGTTCCAACACGAGCAGGTGATCAATGCGGCAGTAAAGACGGTGAATGATGATCCGCACCAACAGCGTCAGAAAGGGCTTGTGCCACACACAACCCCAAATGGCGAGATCTTGTGGGTTCATCCGGACTTGATCGCAGATGAACAGTGGGCCGGGACCTCTTCCACAAAGAACAAGAAGAAGTTGAAGAGGAAGGGCAAATCCTGTTACGGGGCCTCTACTATACCGGGGGTGGATGACGACAGAATTCCGACCTTCCCGCTTTCTGAAGACGAGCAAGAAGTTTTTGCAACCCGAAGCGGGAACGAGTATCATTTCAAGTATCCGGACGCTACCGAGCAGTTGGGTACCAAAACCCCACCTTCTAAGACGCTGTCAGAACTGGGGATTTCAGCAATTCCCCCAACACCTGCGGTGGCTACGGAGAGAATCCCACAGAAGGAAAAAGGGAAGGAGCCTGTACGTCAAGAAGCTCAGAACCCGAGGCAGTCTCGATTCAATCATCCAATTAGGCGAGACAAACCGGGGAATGCAAGCTCTCCACCACATTTTGACATCATGGCACAATTGGCCAACATCCCGGCCCGGATAACTCTATACGAGTTGCTGCGGTTGTCGAAGGATACACGGAAAGCACTACAAGAAGCCTTGAGTGATTCCGAAGCCTTCTTGACTCGGATCAAACCATCTTCCGAAGAACCAGAGTCATCAACCCGACAATGCAATCTGGCGGCGCATCACTTCCCCTGCATCTCTTTCACCAAAGAAGATATGCAGACAAAGAACTCGAAGCATGATAGGCCCTTGTATTTCACCGGGCATATTGGCTCCAGCGTTGTCAACCGGATCCAAGTCGATCCGGGTTCCGCTGTTAGCATCATGCCATTCCGATTGATGCATCATCTCGGAATCCCGACTAGCAAATTAGCGTCCACTGGCACGACGATTTATGGATTCAATACCAGCGGGTCCAAACCCTTGGGAAAGATCCGAATCAAATGCCAGATTGGGGATTTGAAGTCGGAAGTTACATGCTATGTGATTGACGCGGAAACTTCCTATAATTTACTGTTGGGTCGACCTTGGATCCACGGTAACCTTATAGTCCCGTCAACTCTACATCAGTGCTTTAAATATGTGGGCACAGATAATGAAGTCAAGACGGTGGTCGCGGATAAGCAACCGTTCAAGGGATTGGAGAATTATTTCACTGATTCCCTTTTATACGGTGCTGAATCCGATACTGAACCATCGGCCCAAGGAACGGACAGCGGAGATGAAGCTGATACCGAACCGGGGTTTGATTATGATGGCGGTTTTGTTTTAAACGACATTGTACCCATTGTAATCAATCTTGACGATGATGAATCATCGGAAGATAGTTGTAATTGGCAACTTGCCGAAGAACTATCAATAAACGATGATTTAGGGTACTCGACGGGTCTCGATAATATCACTAACGAACTCTATGCTAACCCTGATTTGTATATGCCTCTTCAATCATTTTGTTTGATGAAGAAGCAGGTACACGACCCTTGCGGAACAACGCTCATCATCCCCGCAGGGATTGGGGGTGGAAAGGAGGTCGTCTACGGCAAAGGAAGAGCATCTCCGATACCCGACCACTTCATGGAAGAGGAAGATGACGATGATAAACCGGCCCGTCATCTGTCCAAATACGATGCGAAAGCGCGCAACATGATGGAAAGGCACGGGTATGACTTCAAGATCGGAGAGGGTCTTTTCTTTGGTCGAGGTCCACGGGTTCCACCCCGGATGGCCTATGTACCGAAGGAAAAACCCGATGATTATTATCACCACAAAAGAGGTCTAGGCTATGTCTCATCAGATGATGAGTGTGGCTGGCAAATCATCGACCAAATTGCTAACAAGACTAGGAAGGGATATTCTTCCGACTCTTCGGGTTGGGATTCCGACGCTAGTCTTGGGGAGGTGTTTAAGAAGCTAATGTCAAACATGGTCACGGTCGATCCAACGACAATGGAAGAAGATGACGAGATGCCAACATTGGAAGACCCGTGGGTTCATCACTTGAACATGCAGTACGGCGATCGGTTCGAGCAAAGAGAGCCTCCTACCGAAGACCAAGTAGTCCAGGTGAATATGGGAACCGAGGAAAATCCAAAACCGATATTCATTAGCGACAGTCTCCTACCTGAGGAGAAGGAGGAGTTAATTTCTCTTATCCGAGAGTATATCGACGTATTCGCCTGGAATTATGAAGACATGCCAGGTCTCGATCCAAATGTAGCGGTGCATCGTCTCAACATTAAGCCGGATGTCAAACCAGTCAAACAACAACAAAGACGGTTTCGTCCGCAAATGATGGAAGCGATCGAAGCTGAAGTCAAAAAGCTCGTCGATTCGGGATTCATCCGAGAGGAGCAACATCCCGAATGGCTTGCCAATATTGTTCTGGTCCTGAAGAAGAACGGGAAGATCCGGATATGCATCGACTTCAGGGACCTCAATGCTGCTTGCCCAAAAGATGACTTTCCTCTCCCCATCACGGATGTTATCATCGACAACACGTGCGGGTTCGAGAGGATGTCTTTCATGGACGGTTTCTCTGGTTACAATTAGATAAAGATGCATCCAGATGATGAGAAGCACACTGCATTTAGAACGCCTCTCGGCGTATTCTGCTACACAGTCATGCCCTTCGGCTTGAAGAATGCAGGTGCTACATATCAGCGAGCTATGTCGGAGATCTTTCAGGAACATCTCCGAAAGACGGTCGAGTGCTACGTGGACGATCTGGTCGTGAAAAGTCGTGATAAAAATGATCACATTAAGGACTTGAAGACCATGTTCGACTTGATGCAGGCCCACCAGTTGAAGATGAACCCAACCAAGTCTTTCCTCGGAATGTCCAGTGGCAAATTCCTGGGATTCGTCGTCACCACCAAAGGTATTCACATTGATCCGGATAAAGTGAAGGCGATCAATGAATTGCAACCTCCGAGGAACCTCAAAGAGCTCAGAGGACTGCAAGGGCGATTGGCTTATATCCGTCGGTTTATCTTGAACCTCTTGGGGAAGTGCCAACCGTTCTTCAGGCTCACAAAGAAGGGCGTGTCATTCGTATGGGACGATGCTTGTCAGAAGGCATTCGAGAGTATTAAAGAATATCTCTCGAAGCCTCCCGTACTCGTTGCACCGAAATCGGGCAAACCGTTCTTGATTTATGTCAAGGCGACGAGCCACTCATTAAGTGCATTGCTTGCACAAGATGACGATAACGGTCACGAGCAAGCAGTATATTACTTAAGCCGAACCATGGTAGGCGCTGAGTCTCGATATCCTATGATTGAGAGAGAATGCCTGGCTCTAGTGTTCGCCATCCAAAAGATGCGGCATTACTTGGTCGGACAGACCATATATGTCATCTCCAAAGTTAACCCGGTCCGAGTGTTCATGACTCAACCGGCTTCCATGAGCTGGCGATTAGCGAAGTGGGCTTTACTCTTGTCCCAATACGATCTGCACTTCAAACAGCAGAAGTCAGTAAAAGGGCAAGCTATCTGTGATCTCTTGGCAGCTAATCCAACTACGGACGCCGCCGAGATATATGACGATCTACCTGATGAAACTCACGAAGTCAACACAACTTCGTACCAGCAAGTTTGGCGTTTGTACTTCGACGGCGCTTCACGAGCAGCTAATGTCACAAGTGCTCCGGGGTGTTCTAAGGTCTCCTCCGGAGTTGGAGTTGTCTTAGTTTCCCCGGGAAAACATGTGATACCTCGAGCCTACTCATTGACCGAGCCATGCTCGAATAATGTGGCGGAGTATAACGCGCTGATCATAGGACTCAACTTCGCCAAAGAGCTGGGGGTTGAGTATCTCGAAGCTTTCGGTGATTCTCAACTGATAGTCAAACAAGTCCAAGGAGAATACGAAGTCCGAAGTCAGGATCTAATCCCGTATCACAAGATGGCAGTAGAACTGGCGGAATCATTTGAAGGGTTCTTCATCGAGCACGTGCCGCGGTTGCAGAACACCTACGCAGATGCGTTAGCAGCTTTAGCCGTATCTCTGGCACAGCCTCCCGGAACAGAGCAATTTGTCACGGTAAGAACTCACCAACTCTTAGTTCCGCTTCACGATGAAGACGACAAAGAAGAAGAAGTTCAGGAGGTGCACACAACTCAGGCTGAATTCGAACCCCGAGATTGGCGTTTCCCCATCATCGACTACGTCCTACATGGAATCTTGCCAGAAGATGTGAAGGAGAGAGAGTCAATCAGACGAAGAGCTCCAAGATCCTACTATAATACAGAGAATCGAACACTATACCGCAGGGGGTATGATGGCATGCTGCTGCGTTGCTTATCGACCAAAGAAGCTGAAGAAGTGCTTAAGGAGGCACATGAAGGAGAGTGCGGCGCGCACCAACCTGGTCCCAAGCTTTATGATCGCATCAGGAGAATGGGATACTTTTGGCCCTTCATGATGCATGAGGCGATCGTATACGCCCGGAAGTGTCACGCGTGTCAGGTACACGCGAATTACAGGCACCAACCTCCGGAACATCTGCATCCTTCGGTTACGTCGTGGCCGTTCGAGACCTGGGGAATGGACATTGTTGGTCCTATAAATCCCCCTTCGGTTAAAGGCGATCGGTTCATCCTGGCGATCACTGATTACTTCTCCAAATGGGCTGAAGCAGTCCCACTCAGAGAAGTCAAGACGAGCAACATCATTGCATTCATCAAGCACCATATCATCTACCGGCATGGTGTTCCAAGACGAATCATACATGACAACGGTCCTCAATTTATCAGCAACGCCTTCATAAGGTTCTGCGAAAAGTTCAAAATTCAGGACATCTCGTCAACAGCTTATAATCCAACAGCAAACGGATTAGCTGAAGCCTTCAACATGACTATCATAAAGCTCTTGTCAAAGCTTGTGAAAAATAACAAGCGAGATTGGGATGATAAGCTCGGCGCAGCTCTATGGGCCTATCGTACCACGGTACGTACACCAACCGGCGCAACCCCGTATTCATTGGTGTACGGATGCGAAGCCGTTCTCCCTCTGGAAATCCAAATTCCATCTCTTCGGATCGCTCTTGCAACTCAGATGACGACCGAAGAACAACATCAGAAACGCCTCGAAGAGCTGGAGATGCTCGATGAAAAGCGCCTGGAAGCTCAGCAGTATATTGAGTTTTACCAAGCCAGAATTTCTCGAGCCTTCGACAAAAAAGTTCGGCAAAGGAGTTTTAAGGAAGGGGATTTGGTCTTGACTGAAAGACGCCCTATGATCCTTAACTCCAAGAAGAAAGGCAATTTTGAACCCAAATGGGAAGGACCGTTCGTAGTGGAAACAGTCTACTCGAACGGCGCCTATCGCCTAGTCACCAAAGATGGTGACCGGCTCATGATGCCAATAAATGGAAAATTCCTGAAAAGATACTATCCTTAGTATCTTCAGAGAAAGAATTAAAGTACCGGGAAGTTCCCGGAAGAATACCACATCGGGCTATTCTTAGGGATAACCCGGTCGCTGATGTACAAGAAATCAATGTTCGAATTCCGAATATTCTTGTTTGTCAGAATCTAACTCTCACAAGCACTCTTTTGCTGAGATGAGATCTAATCATTCAATGGATTAATCTTTCCTCACAAAACTTTCAGTGATGTTTGACTACTCATAGTCTCCACCACACAATTCCCACTTGGTCAAACCTTACTACAGTTAGGACCAAAGCCAAATTCCCCTCTCGATTCGTCCAAAGAACGAGAGGTCCACAAATCGATCGATCAAACCCTTATACGGTTAGGATCGTTCTCAAATTTCCCGCTTGGTCAAACCTTACTACAGTTAGGACCACAACCAAAATCCCCTCTCGATTCCTCCAACGAACGAGAGGTCCACTTTCAAATCGAGTAACCAAACCTTACGACAGTTAGGGTTATCCGAATCTTTTCGATTCTCGGAGTGGAGATCCCACTCCTAGTTTCACCCATCGGATTCTGGGGGTGGAGATCCCACCCCGAGTTTCCTTTCTTCCTGAAGATAGAATATAAAATTCTTCTTCTTCAGATTCAAATGACCAAACCTTACGACAGTTAGGGTCGTTTGAACTTTTCGATTCTCGGAGTGGAGATCCCACTCCTAGTTTCACCTGTCGGATTCTGGGGGTGGAGATCCCACCTCGAGTTTCCTTTCCACTGAAGATAGAATATAAAATTCTTCCTCTTCAGCAATGGGAGATAGAATATAAAATTCTTCCTCTCCTATTGAACCTCCTGTCCCATTGAAGATAGAATATAAAATTCTTCCTCTTCAATGCTGGGAGATAGAATATAAAATTCTTCCTCTTCCATTTTTCCCCTGTCTTTGCTTTTAGAAAAGACAGAGATGGAGTCAACGCCTAACATGCGTTGCCGGGTAGTCTTTCCCGTGAGAAAGACGAAGCCTACGTATTCAAAATCGTAGCACTTTCCCCTGTCTTTGCTTTTAGAAAAGACAGAGATGAAGTCAACGCCTAGCACGTGTTGCCGGGTAGTCTTTCCTGTGAGAAAGACGAAGCCTATGTATTCAAAATCGTAGCACTTTCCCCTGTCTTTGCTTTTAGAAAAGACAGAGATGAAGTCAACGCCTAACAAGCATTGCCGGGTAGTCTTTCCCGTGAGAAAGACGAAGTCTATGTATTCAAAATCATAGCATTAAGTCCAAGAAAAGTAATTTTCTTGGCACAACGTTACATGCGAAACGGATTTAGACAATTCGCATGCTAGCCCGATTCAAACGGTAATCGGTAAAGGCATGTCAAACCCGTTGAGGGCTGGGGGTTTGCCAAAAACCCCAAAGTCTATACCTAGCACGTATAGCCGGTTTAAAATCTTTCGCCGATTGAAAAAAGTTACCAGGGTCTAAACCTGGGGAATTTTATCCCGAAGCCTAAGGAGGGATAAGTCTATACCTAATACGTATAGCCGGTTTAAAATCTTTTGCCGACCGAAAAAAGTTACCAGGTCTAAACCTGGGGAATTTTATCCCGAA
>BQKN01012825.1:0-10839 GCA_022839385.1 Asparagus kiusianus | reverse complement strand
TTCCTTGAAAATTTTGATGACATATACTGCATTGCTCTCCGTATACAATAAGCTTATGTTATTTTGTGTATTGATTTATTACCGATATGCATCTTCCACATGGCGAATTTGGAGAGCAGCAGTAGGTGCTACCAATTTTTTTAGAGATAGATGTACACACTACTATATTCCTAACAGGATAGGTCTATTTCTTATGATAGCCATTAGAGTGTCTATTCGATATAGGAGTGTTTGAATTTACAAAAACATTACTTATGTCTTTGCAACTCCCCCTCTGAGATTTTTATAATTTTATTTCTTACATGGTGTGAAAAATTTTAACATTACCCAACCATTAATCTTATATGTTAATCATTAATTTCACATTACATGAGAATTAAATTTACATATTACAAATACCTTTGATTATGTAAAACCCCGTAATTTTGGATATATTATGATAAATAATAATAAATGAATTTTATTGTGATAAATATCATTTATTGATGATTAAGTATGATGATAATCGATTTGAGATCAATTAAATACATATAAGTGTGTATATAAGAGTACAGGAGTGAAGCATGCACAAACAGGCACAAAGGCAAAAGCTCCAGACCAGGTTACGCTTTGGTTGATCGATCGGCCCAGGCAGATCGGTCGATCAATGACACCCGATCAGTCGACCGATGCCTAGCAGTTAGTCTACCGACGGGCTTCCTGAGTTCGTGCAGGTTTGTGTCGGGTCGGTTTTGTTTGGCTTCGGGCCCAATTGTGTACGTTAGTATTTATACTCATTTTGAAACCTCTTTCGCTAATCTTTTATGCGAGATATCAGCATCCACCTTCCTTCTCAAACCTTAATCCTAATCTGTGAGTTTTTTGGTGTTTACCTGAGGTGTTTATCGAGAGGAAGGCGGGATTTGTGAGCTTGGCGAAGATAAATCTTGCACGCACGTGTTGGTGAATTCAACACGACATTTGAGGTAAGATTACCTCTGTTCAAACCTTTCCCTAGTTTAAACATCAAGTTTTATGGGTTAATTATGATAATTCTCATGCTTAAAGTTAATTTAATGTGTTAGAATTTAACTTATGATGTTTAAAACTTAAATCAAGCTATAAATAGTAGAATTCTTTTCTGTAATTTGTTAAGCACGTGATCACGATCATAGGATTTTATTTTAACATGTTAATTACAATTTAGCTTTGGTTAATATGCATTAGTTTGTCAAAATAAATAAGAATTTGTCTAATTTGATTACTAAACCCAAGATCCATGCATACAAGTGATTTATCTTGGTTAAATAAACCCATGTTGACGTTATTCATGAGTTTGAATCAAGTTTTGATCATATAAGTTGATAAAAATCTGAATTTTGAAGAAATACTATCAAAATACTAGATCTAGCAGAATTGGCCTGATCAATTGACTGACCATGTGAGGCAGTCGACTGATAAGGTGGTGTTGGCATAATGCTTTCTGCCGATCAGTTGACCGATGCTCCAGATCAGTCGACTAATCAAGCATTATTTTGTTTTTCTTATTTCTTTCGTTTGTGGGTTCGTTTGGCGAGTGTTTTGTGCAAGTCGTGAGCTGATATTCATGCGTAGTTTGAGGAGTACACGTACAGTTAGGATACTCAAATAGTTGTGTTCATTACAAGTAATGGCTATATAGTATATTATATTTATAATTTGTTGGGTGGGGTTAGTTGGCGCCTGCAATAAGATTATGGATGGACTACACTCTGAGTACTTTAGTCAGGTCCGCAAATAAGATCACGATGGACTTCACTCCTTTATATTATTTTGGTCTATACGAGTGTGCGCAGAGGTTGTTGAACCTATTTATCGGTCCGCATGGATATGCGCAAAGGTTAACACACCTATTTATCAGTTCATATGGATATGCGCAAAGGTTGACACGCCTAATTATCGGTCCGCATGGATATGCGTAGAGGTTGACACACTTATCTATCGGTCCGCATGGTTATGTGATGAGTTGACATATCTACTTAATGGCACGTACGGGGGTACGATAAGTTGAAGAATTCTAGAGAAGGACGATTTGATAAATTTGATGATAACCTATGTGTAGGTGAAAGTTGATAATCTTTCAATATGATTCTTTGTAAAGGTATTTCACAACTTAGTTACACGAGATAGTGTATCGGTATATGTTTTTCCCACTAAGTGTAGTATGAGGAGTTGATATGATATTTTCGGAGATGGTTGATGTGGTATTTACTGTATTATTTTCTTGTATTTATTTATTCTTAGTTTTGGAGTTAATATTTAGCGATTCACAATTTGAGACATATGATATATACATAAGGGTATCTTTGTTTAGATTATTTTGCTCGACGTACCAGTCTCGTATTGTAGGTTTCTAAGTATAAACCCCATTTAGTATAGGGTAAATGATCTAGGTAGACTATGTACTTATAGGTAGAACCTACATCATACTTAGTATCCCTTCCACTGGGGGCTGATGGAGATGATCTTTCTAGAGCTCTGACGTTGTGGTTTTCATTTCTTTTCAGGCATGAGAGCAGAGTTTCGGAGAGCCACAGGTTAATGACTTTCAACATAGTCATCGTCAGTTTTTTGTAGTGGTTCATGCTCCACAGATGTTTAGTTTTTGTTTCTAGTTTATTTTTAGTTTTACATTTCATTTTAAGAGTTGAGAACATATGTATTTTCAGTTGACTCATGTATTTGAGTTAATGGATCATTTCTATCTAATTGTTGGACATCTTTATTTTATATCAGTTGAGACTAGATCATTTCTAAGATTTATCTTTATTTCTATGCTTAACTTCATGTATTCATCTTTTATATCTGCTTGTACCTGTACTGTTTTGTTTGATTCTATTAGAGAGATACTTCTGTGATGGTGAAACATGTTATTGCACAGTATGGGTGCATGGCAGGTTTGATATCCTTGGAATCACCTTGTGCTGCAGCCTTGTGTGAACCCGGGGGTGTCACAGTTAGTATCAGAGCTCTAGTTCTTACATCCTTAGGATCATCCTATGTCGAGTTGTGGAGGTAGGATAGAGTTTCCTAGGATTCATGTATAGAGTCCGTTAGAAATTCTTAGAATGAGTGAGGACGTTATATATATAACGCGAAAATTACAAATTTTTTTATTATATCTATCTTGCTTTGAATATAAAGTATGATGTTTATAATATGTAATACTATTTTCTTATTATTATATGTTTTGTTATTCATGCTTCAGGTCTCATTTACTGTGTCTTATAAACTCTTTTCCTAAAAATTTATAAGATGGCTAGACGTGGACATGGACATGGATGGAGAGGACCTCATACTCAGAGAGTTAGACAGGCTGAGCCAGAGCTCGAGTCGCAACAGGCTCCACCTGATCCACAGCAGGCTGCACAGTACTTGATAGACCTTATAGCACCTATTACCGCCAAACTTGCATTACTTAAGGAGCGCATAAAGACTTCGAATTAGACGTTGGAGGTTCCACCACAAAAGGAATCACTTTCTGCAGAGCCACTACCAGCCATTAACAGGGGCGTAGATTAGGAGGCGTGGCTCAGATTAGTGGAAAGATATCAGAAGCTCAGGGCACCAGAATTTCATGGTACATCAGATTCTCTTGTAGCCCACAAGTGGAAGAAAGATGTGGGGAACATTTTAGATATGCTTAATGTGGACACGGTGCAAAAGTAGAGGTTAGCAGCTTTTAGCTTCAAGGGTAGAGTATGGTAGAGACTTTGATTCACCCTAGAGTAGCAGATGGCAATTACTTAGGAGGATTTTGTCTACTTCTTTGATAACGAGTATGTGTTCACAGTAGCAAAGGCCGGGAAGGAGTTAGAGTTAGCTTGGCTGGAGCAGGGAGATATGTCAGTAGCAGAGTATGAGAGCAAGTTTGTAGGATTGCTCAGATTCACGGGCATGTGGCAGACTAGAGAGCGTCAGGCTCAGATGTTTTTTATGGGGCTTCGCCCGAGTTTACACTGTTATCTTGAATCCAGATGATCCCATTCAGTGCGGGAGGTTGCAGATGCTGCCATATAATAGAAAACAGAGATGGCTATATTCCAGAAGGGCAAAGAAGCGAGTGATAAAGCAGGACAGACTAGAGGGAAAGGAAACAGGCCATTTTTAAGACCCGGAGGACAGACTAGAGGGAGAAATGGTATAAATGTTATAGACTCTTGTTAATATTATAGACTCTAATAAGCAATTATGCAGGGGGAGTAAGTATATTTATTTCAAAATGTTCTAATTCTTTTAGAATATACTTACATAAGCATAAATTGTTTGTCATCATCAAAAAGGGAGAAAATGTTGAATATCATGTCTCCAAGATATTATTTTGATGATAACAATTTATATTATGTGTGTTATACAAATGTACTAACATTTATATGCAGGTTTCAATATCAAATATGAACAAGTACAAGATGAGTTCAATGCATTATGAAGTAAAGAAGATGAAGAACATATACGTCAATGTAATTGTTTTTACATTTTTTCTTTACTTAGAAAGTGCAAGCCTTGATCACTCACACATACACACACATAGAAATTAGAACACACTAACACATGCTTAGTGTGTTGGTTAACTATAGAAATCCCTTATGTTAACCATTAGAGTTTATAGTTAATAATTAAGTGTCAAAACATTTAATTTATATCATTTTTAATCCTTAGTAGTCGAGTATTTAGAATAGTAGTCGACTACTCAAGTCTATGTCTGAAATATAAGTTTCTATTAGTTTATAGTATAGTCGACAAATTAGAATAGTAGTCGACTACTCAAGCTTATGACTAAAATAAAAGCTTCTGTTAGTTTACAGTGTAGTCGACTAATCGACTTTATAGTCGACTACTGAAGGCAAAATTTATTTTTCAAGTTTCTGTCAAATTTCTCTTTGATTACAGTATAGTCGATTAATGACCATTATAGTCGACTACTTAGAAATTTTCTAACTTTACAAAGTTTGTTTAGACTCAGTGTAGTCGACTACTGTGTCTTGTAGTCGACTACAGATATAGTTTTACCAGAATTCAGAATTTGAATTAGGGATAGTTTATAGCCGTTTTTAAATGTTTTTAAAGTTTAAAAATTTGTCTTTCAAGGGCTATATAAAGGTTATTTGTTTAGAAAAATGCACCATTAGTACATACCCATAAGCTTTGATCTTTGTGCATTTTTCAAGAGTCAAAATTTTAGAGTTTGCTAAAAAGGTTGTTTCTAAAATTGCCTTTGATCCTCATTCAAAATACATATTAATTAGGTAATTTCCAGAGTTTAAATTTATTCCTAAGCCATTGCTACACAATACTACAAATCAAGGCTTATAGGAATTGAGTTGTTTGATTCAGGGAAAGTTCTCTCAGTTTGAGAGATATTAATCTCTTGGTCTAAAGATTAGTATGCAATTGGCAAAGTTTTGTCAATTGGTGTTGCAATTTGTAGGGACTTACAAATTGGTCAGGTTTGGTTTTAATTTTGTACTTGGTTCAAAATTATGGTGGAAATCTCAAGCGGGATTTGCTTGGGGACTGGATGTACACCGGATTGGTGGAACCAGTATAAAATCTCTTGTTTGTGATTATGATTTTCTGAGATTGTTATCATTCTTTGTTGTAATTTATTATCTACTTTGCATAAATTTTAAAAGAAAACTTTCACCCTCCTCCCCCCTCCTAGTGTTTTAGTGTATCTATTTCAGATCCTATATTTTGTATCAGAGCAAGGTTAAAGATGGCATCAACAAATACATCACAATTCAAAGAAGGTCATTCTACAAATCGTCTACCAATGTTCGATGGATTGAACTACAACTATTGGAAGTACCAAATGAACATTTACTTTCAATCAATTGGCTATGAACTTTGGAACATTGTGGAAACAAGATACGAGAAGCCATCAACTCTATTTTTAGAATGGACTACTTCACAAAGAAATAATGCAAATTTGGATTCTAAAGCAATGAATGCTTTGTTCTGTGCACTTGATAAGAATGAGTTTAATAGGGTGTCAACGGCCACATCTGCATACGATATTTGGCACACACTCGAGGTAACTCATGAAGATAGAAATAAGGTTAAAGAATCTAAATTTTTTGTTCTTGTACATTGATTCGAATTATTTAAGATGAAGGAAAATGAGACAATTGGAGAAATGTTCACCAGATTCACCGACATTATAAATTCTCTCATTAGTCTTGGAAAAACATACACTCAAGTAGAGATGGTAAGGAAAATACTCCGATCACTCACTCTATAATGGGAAAAGAAGGTTACTGTAATCGAAAAAGCAAATGATTTGTCAATTCTTACGATTGAGAATCTTATCGGAAATCACATGGCTTATGAAGTCCAAATTGAAGATAGAAAGAATGATCATGAAACAAAGAACAAGAAAGTGCTTGCATTCAATATTACTTTTGATAAAGAAGATTCGGATGATGATGAAGAAATGAGCATGTTTGCACGCAAATTTCAAAAATTCATAAAACAAAGTAAGTACAAATCAAAAAGTTCAAATTCAAATAACTTACTTTGTTTCAAGTGTAATAAGCCAGGGCATATGAAGAAAGATTGTCCATTGTTGAAGAGCAAGCAAAAATCAAATTATTTCAACAACTTCAACAATATTCAAAACAACAAGAAAAGGAAAGACATGACAGTTACTTGGGATGCTAGTGATGATTCATCATCGGATGAAGAAATAGAAGAAAAGGAAAGTGCTCATATGTGTTTTATGGCACAAGATAAAGTAAGTGACAATGAAGAACTTTTAGATGCTTTTAATGAATTATATGAAACCTTTTTGAGATTAAAGGCTTCACATAATTTTTTTAATGGTGAAAATAAAAGATTACTTGAAGAAATTTTAGATTTTAATTCATCTACAAATTCTAATTCTCAAGTAATTGAATTAAAAGAAGAAAATTATTCATTGCTTAAAGAAAATTAATGTATATCCAATGAGAACATTTATCTAAAATCAAAATGTAATAATTTAAATATTCGCATTAATAGTTTAGATAAAGATATTTCTTCTATTAAATTAAAATATGATAATATATATTTAAATGTTAGTAAATTCAATAAAGGTAAAGAAAATCTTAATAAAATACTTTCTTTTCAAAAAGAATCTCAAAAGACAAAAGGTTTAGGTTTTCAAGTTAATAGAAATATATCTAAGAAAACTATTTTTGTAAAACCTTCTTGTAATATAAATGATGATATATGTGAAAAGAAATCAATTTTTTTTTCTATTCGGGTGCCTAAAGAATTAACTTCATTACATAAAATTTTTTAGATTTCTAAGTATATTAAAAATATTTATTTATCAACTAACTATTTAGGCAAATCAAACTCTTCATGGGTTTAGTTTCCTAAAGGCTAATTTCATGGACCCAATATAGCATGGGTACCAAATATGTAAATGTTTATCATTTCAGGTACCTAAGAAAGATAAGTGGATTTTGGATAGCGGTTGCTCCAAACATATGACTGGAAACATATAATTATTGTCATCTTTTTAAAATAAGGATGGTGGTACTGTCTCTTTTGGAGATAACAACAAAGGAAAGATCATCGGTATTGAAACTGTTGGTAATCCAAACAAACCTATTATTCATAATGTTTTATTAGTTGATGGTCTTAAACATAATTTACTTAGTATAAGTCAACTTTGTGATAAAGGTTTTAAAATTATTTTTTAAAAAGAATATTGCTTAATTTATGATATTGATATGATTACTATATTATTTAAAGGACATAGAAAAAATAATATATATGTGTTATCTATGAATAACATTTCTAAGAACATTGCCTTTTTGTATCCTCTAATGATTCTATTTTATGGCATAAACGTTTTGGACGTGTTAACTTCAAACATATTTCTAAGATTTCTAAGAATGATTCTGTAAATGGTTTACCTAAACTTTCTTTTAAAGACAATTTTGTGATGCATGTAAACAAGGAAAAATGCATAAATCTTCTTTCAAATATAAAAATATAATTTTTACAAGTAGACCATTAGAATTAATTCTTAGCAATCTTTTTGGTGCTTCTAAAGTAGCATCTTTAAATGAAAGTAGATATGCTTTTGCTCTTGTTGATGATTTTTCAAGATTTACATGGATAATATTTCTTAAACATAAAAATGATGCTTTTAATGAGTTTTCTATATTTTGCAAAAGAATTCAAAATCAAAAATCTCTATCTATTATTTCTATACGTAGTGACCATGGAGGTGAATTTGAAAATGAATTATTTGTAAATTTTTGTGATAAACATGGTATTTCTCATACTTTTTATTTTCCTCAAGCAGCTCCACAAAATGGAGTTATTGAAAGAAAAAAAGAACTTTACAAGAATCTGCTAGAACCATGTTATGTGATAGTAATTTACTAAAATATTTTTGGGCAGAAGCTATATCTACAGCATGTTATGTTTTAAACAGAAATTTATTAAGACATATTTTAAAGAAAATATCTTATGAATTATTTTATAGTTAAATTCCTAAAGTTTCCTATTTTAAAGTTTTTGGTTGTAAATGTTTTATTTTGAATACAAAAGATAATTTGGATAAATTTGATTCAAAATCAGACGAAGGAATATTTGTTGGATATTTAAATCATAGTAAAGCATATAGAATATTTAACAAAAGAACCTTAGTCATTAAAGAATCTATGCATGTTTCTTTTAATAAAATTTTTACAAAAACACACATTTTCTTAAATAATGATGATGCTATAGTTGATAATATAAATGATACTCCAATGATAGATGCTTCAAAAGATGATAATTTACAAAATGATATACCAAAGAATTTTGTAGAAGTTAAAAATCATCCACATGATTTAATTATTGGTAATATTTTTGATAAAGTAACTATTAGATCTTATTTTAATTTGATTGCTCATACTGCTTTAATTTTAATTATTGAACCTAAAAATATAAAAGAAGCCTTACTTGATGAATTTTGGATAATTGCTACGCTAGATGAACTTAACCAATTTACTAGAAATAATATTTGGGATCTTATATCTAGACCTCAAAATAAATCCATTATTGGAACAAAATGGATATTTAGAAACAAATTAGATGAATTTGGTCAAGTTGTTAGAAACAAAGCTAGATTAGTTACACAAGGTTATAATCAAGAAGAAGGTATTAATTATGATGAAACATATGCACCAGTTGCTCATTAAGAATCAATTAGAATTTTACTTGCATTTGTATGTTTTATGAATTTTAAATTATTTCAAATGGATGTTAAAAGTGTATTTCTAAATGGTTTTATAAAAGAAGAAGTTTTTGTAGAACAACCTCCCGGTTTTGAAGATGAAAGTTTTCCTAATCATGTTTTTAAACTTAAGAAAGCCTTATATGGTCTTAAACAAGCACCTTGTGCTTGGTATGATAGATTAAAAAAATTTCTTTTAACTTCAAGTTTTGAAATTAGAAAGGTTGATTCAACATTATTTATTAAGAAAATAAATAAAGATATATTATTAATTCAAATATATGTAGATGATATTATTTTTGGTTCTACTAGTAACAATCTTTGTCAAGAGTTTGCTAAGACTATGTAGGATGAAATTGAAATGAGACACATGGGTGAACTCAATTTATTTCTTGAACTTCAAATCAAACAATTAAAAGAATGAATATTCATCAATCAATGCAAGTATGCTAAAGATTTACTCAAACACTTTGGAATGGAAAATATAACAAGCAAACCAACACCAATGAGTACTACTACATCTCTTGACTAAGATGAAAATGGTAAGAATGTTGATCAAAAGATCTATCAATGTATGATTAAATTACTTCTTTACATTACCGCTAGTAGACCTGATATTATGTTTAGTGTATGTTTATATGCTAGATTGCAATCTAATCCTAAAGAATCACACATTAAAGCCGTGAAAATAATTTTTAGATATAAGATACTACAAATTATGGGTTATTTTATCCAAAGAATAGCACATTTGATTTATTATCTTATAGTGATGCTAATTTTGATGGATGTAAATCCGATAGAAAAAAGTACAAGTAGAACATGTCATTTCTTAGGACATTCTCTTGTATCTTGGTTTAGTAAAAAAATAAAATCCAGTATCATTATCAACAACTAAAGCAGAATATATTACTGCAAGTCTTGCATATGCTCAATTTTATGGATGAAACAAATATTATCTGATTATGGCATAATCTGTCTCATATCATCCATAATGTGCGAAATTTAAAGTGCAATCAATTTATCTAAAAATCCTATTCAATATTCACGTACAAAACATATTGATATTAGACATCATTTCTTACATGTTCATGTGCTTAAAGGTGATATTTCATTAGAATTTATACATACTGATAAGCAAATAGCAGATATATTAAAAAAACTCTTAAAAGAAGAAATTCATGTTAAATTAAGAAGGGAATTAGGTATATGTTCAATTGAAGATTTAAATTAAAGTTTTAAAATAAATACATATGCATACATATCCTTAATAGTCGACTAATTTGACCTATAGTCGACTACATGCACAAGCATTGTATTTAAGTTGTTCTGTAAATTACAGTGTAGTTGTGACACCCCTGGGTTCATACAAGGCTGAAGTCCAAGGTGAAACCAAGAATATCAAACATGCCATGTGTTGGCCTTCTTGTTTTGATGATGTTTAACAAACAATTTACTTCTAATGTTGTTTGTCTAGTGTTTGTGTTTTCGTATTTATTCTAGGCAAACAACGTTGTTGGAGGTTGGATGGAATAGAGCTTCAACGATGATATCCAATGAAGGTTGGTGGAAATGTCGGGTTGAAGCCTATACAATTCAAGTTAAAG
>BQKN01012768.1:0-11709 GCA_022839385.1 Asparagus kiusianus | reverse complement strand
ATTAGATTAGCATAAGACCCTAATCACCCCCCCTCTAGGGTCTAACAGGTTATTTACTTAAGTTCACCTTTTATGATAACTTTAAATAAATTTTTTAAGAAATGATTTTTAAAATAGTATACTTTACTTAAGCCTTAACTTGGACTTTTATTTAAAATAATGAAATTTTTGCATGCTTAGCTTAGAGTTTAAAATAATTTTACAAAAAGTCTTGATTTACATATTTTTCGGAATATATATACATATATAATAATAATAATAAATAGAATTGCAAAAGAAGAGTGCGAAAAATGGGCACAAAAAAAACTCTTGAATTCAAGGTGATTCTATCTTATAAAACCTAAGTTGACCGAGTAATTAAGCCCAATGAGTATTTCTATATTTAATGACCTAAGTCCAATTGGGTTGGGATCCATTAGCCCAAAACTCGTTAAATGGTCACTTAGAAAGCCGGTAAAGTAGAAAAAAATCACCAAGGAAGAAAGAGTTAAAAAAATAAAGTAAATAATAATAATAATACTATATATATATATAGTTATATTTGTATATATAGTCTTGGAAAATATTTTAGATCAAGTAACTTGAAAATTATTTAAAACAATGAGTTAGCTTGTTCTTTTCAAAACTTTTAAATTAAATTTCTAAGTTTGGCTTGGTTTTGTATTGCTATAATGAGAAGATTTTCTAGGAAATTTACATTAGAGTTATATATAAAAATGTTTTCTTCAGTAATAACTAGCTTCAATTATCAAGTAAATTTAGTTTTTTACTAACTTCTTTAATTTGGCAAGATGACCGAATTTTTTGGGTATATTCACTGCAAACCCTCACGAGACTATAACTCGTCCGCTAGGGTAACCTAGGGGTTTAAAGGCTTGTTGTACGCTAAATACAACCGCGATTCCTGTGAAAGTGTGTTAGGTTTTTTTCCTTTCTTTGCTAGAGGACTAGTAAAAGTTTGGGTGTGGGGGTATTTGATAATCACATTTTATTATAATTTTATACCATCATTATCTAGTTTATATGAATAAATTTATCACTAATAATTATTTTTATCCTTAATTACAAATTAATGAAGAATAAAGCCCAAAAATCCCATCTCTCAACAAAGGCCCCTTGATTTAACACCAAAGCCCAAAGTCAAAAGCAAAAGAATGAAGCCCATGAAGCCAAATAATTTCTTTTAATATTTAATGAAATAAAATGTCAAGAAAATATCCAAAAGTCCAAGCCCAAAGCCCAAGAAAAATAAATATACAATTAAGGAACAAATGAAGAAGTTTTGTGAAATATGAAACAAATCATGCAATCTGGATATCTCGGTAATGTTTAGTATTTTAGCCATATCTCCCTCGTAATCAACTCGGAATTAGCTGAATAAACATTCTCTGGAAAGCTAAGAACGAGATCTATAACTTTTGTAATTATGATATTTCCGAAATCGGAGCATATCATGGACAAATATTCGTACAAAGAAGCAAAACCTGAATTTCTGTGCTGGAGAAGTAATTATGGGAAGAATTTGAAGGTTAATGAAGAATAAAGCTCAAGATCACTTCTTTCAGTAAAAGCTCATTGAATTAATGAAGAAAACAAGTAAAATGCCCAAGAATTCAAGCCCAAAAGCTCAAAGGCTAAAAATGATTCCTTAGTGCTTAAGTCTTCATTTAAGGGCTCTCATTTATTGTTGTTTACTATAAATAGGGGTAGAGAGTGAGGGGTTGAAGGTGTGAAAATTTTTGTAACTCCATTTGGAGAGGAGGACTACTCTTAATTGAGAAGGCTCTCCAAATTTGTAACTTTTTGTTACAATTAATAAAAAAAATTTTTTACCACTTTAAAATTTTTTTTCTTCTCTTTGTTGGATGATGAAGATGAAGATGGAGTTGGAGATTAATTTGAAGGTTTGTTTTTCTTATTTCTCTTTTATTGCTTATTAGTTTATATTTATTTTCATGCTTGTAATTAGATTTTATTTTCTTATTTAAATAGCCAAGAGGCTAGAACCCTCTTGCCTTAGATTTATTTTATGCTTATAGAGTAGATTAATTTTCTTGCATTTAATTCTTACAATTTATTTTGTAGTTTAGATTTTATAATTTATTTTGTAGTTAGATTTTAATTTTTTGCACTATTCACCTTGAGGTTAGAACCCTTTTGGGTTTAGTTTTTCTTTTGGTTTATTTGTATTTTCTTTGATTCGCATTTAGGCTAGAACCCTCTAGGGAATCATCATTTTCTAAGAAGTGGATTCAATTCTAGATTACTCATATCTTTAATTGAATCCGTCATCTTTACATTCTTGAATTTTCTTTTTATTCTTGAATTTTCCTTTTTGATTCTTGATTTTATTCATATCTCTCCTTGTGAAAATCATTCATTCATTGTCACACTTACTCTCACTTACATTTTGTGCCTATTTACACACTATCATTTTCACTCTCTTAATCTATTCATAATCACATTCACTCATCACTCCTATATCTCACGCACACAACATAAGAACCGATTTTATATTTTCTCATACAAAACACCTTCCTCGTGTGATTGATATATGTATACTATAACTTGACATGGTTGTGCACTTGCAATATTTTTAGTACATGTTTATGCTGCATCATCACCATACTGCATATGCAGGTGATGAACCCAATGGTCTTCTCAAGTTGGCATTTGGTCGTCTTCCTCTGTTGTGGCAGGATCAACCGTAGCCATGTTCGACATTAGCCTTTTGAACATTTCTCCAAGACTAGCGTTGGAGTCCCAGGCTGAAGAGTCGGAAGAATATCCGTCTTTGCCCTTATTAGCAATCTAATCAATGACATGCCGACAACACTCGTCGTCGGACGAGGAGACATAGCCTAAACCTCTTCTGTGGCTATAATAGTTATCGGATTTCCCTTTCGGTACATAGGCCATACGAGGTGGAGCTCGCGGACCTTGACCAAAACAAAGACCCTCTCCGAGTGTGAAATTATATCCGTATTTCTCCATGAGATTACGTGCTTTTGTGTCATATCTGAATAAATGAGGGGCAGGTTTATCATCATCGTCTTCTTCTTCCAAGAAGTGGTTTGGTACTGAAGATTCCTTTCCTTTACCATAGATAACCTCCTTTTCACCCCCTACCTTTGCAGGAATAACAAATCTCGTCCCGAATGAATCCTGCACCTGCTTTTCTGTCAAGCAAAATGATTGAAGTGGCATACAGAAGTCAGGGTTATCATATAACCCCTTCACGATATTATCAAAGCACAACGAGTACTCTAAATCAGCATTTATTACTACTTCTTCGGCAAGTTGCTAATTACAACTACTAACCAATGATTCTCCATCGTCAAGATTGATTACAATGGGTACAATGTCATTAAGTATAAAACTACCGTCGTAATCAAACGCAGCTTCGATATCAGCTTCTTCTCCGTTGTCCGTGCCTTGGGCCGATGGTTCAGTATCGGATTCAGTACCGTAGAGAAGAGAGTCAGTAAAATAATTATCTAACCCTTTAAACGGTTGCTTATCCTCGACCACCGTCTTGACCTCGTTGTTAGTGTCTATATATTTAAGACACTGATGGAGGGTAGAAGGAACTATAACATTACCGTGGATCTAAGGTCGACCCAACAATAAGTTATAAGAAGTCTCTACGTCGATCACATAACACGTGATTTCCGACTTCAAATCTCCAACCTGGCACTTTACCTAAATTTTACCCAAAGGTCTGGACCCACTGGTGTTGAATCCATAGATCGTAGTACCAGTGGAGGCCAGATTACTGGCCGATATTCCGAGACTATACATCAATCGGAGTAGCATGATGCTAACAACGAAACCCGGATCGACTTGGATCCGGTTGACAACGCTGGAGCCAATGTGCCCGGTAAAATACAAGGGCCGGTCATGCTTTGAATTCTTTGTCTGCATGTCCTCCTTGGTGAAAGAAATGCAAGGAAAATGGTGTGCCGCGAGGTTGTAATGTTGGACTGGCGGCTCTGGTTCTTCAGGAGATGGCTTGATCTGAGTAAGGAAAACTTCAGAATTGGCCAAGGCTTCTTGCAACGCTTCTCTTGTGTCCTTCGACAGACGTAGTAGCTCATATAGAGTTATTCTAGCCGGTATATTAGCTAACTACGTCATAATATCGAAACGTTATGGCATATTCGAGCTCCCCGATTTGTCCCTTCTAATCGGTTGATTGAATTAAGACTGCTTCAGGTTCTAAACCTCTTGGTATAAAGGCTCCTTCTCTTTTAGCTTTGGCTGAGTCTTCTCAATAGATACTGGAGGAGTTGCGACTAACCCCATTTCCGCTAATGTCTTCGAGGAAATGGTTTTGGTTACTCCTTGTTTGGCTAGCTGATCGGAGGGACTCAGATATTTGAAATGGTACTCATTTCAACTCCTGATAGCAATGACCTCTTGCTCATCTTCGGAGAGAGGGAAAAATGGGAATTTCTTCATCATTTTCTTCTGGAATAGCAGCAACTCCATAACAGGACTTTCCTTTCCCCTTTGATTTCTTCTTTGATGACAACCCAACCCATTGTTCATCTTCGATCAGATACGGATGGACCCAAAGAATCTCGCCATTTAGGGCTATGTGTGGCACAAGTCCTTTCTAGCGTTGTTTGTGAGGATCATCATTGATAGTCTTCACCGCTACGTTTATTATATGCTCAGGCTGGAACCAGTCCAAAGGAAAAGATCTGAAGCTAATTGACACAGCATTCACACCCACTTTCTTCTCCTTGGACGATTTCACCATCAGGACCCCAACATCGATCAGCGCTTGGATCTTATCCTTGAGGGTGTAACATGCTTTGGTAGGATAATGCACCGCTCTATGGAATACTCTGTATTTTGGGTCATTAACCTTCTTAGTGTCTTCCTGATCCTGGATTGGAGGTAACTTGATTTTATTAGTCCACAAGGTGTTTGAAGAGACCAGGAACTTCGTCCTCCTTGAAAGAATAAACTTTCGAAAATTTCGGTTCGGTAGTCTTTGGCTTTTGTGACCTCTGTTGCCATTACGACTATTGAGGGCCTTTTTACGGTTGTTGCTGCTACTGTGGTTGTAATTCGAACGTCTGGTTCACGTCCACTGCATTTGCTTGGGCTTTCCCTTTACCTCGAGGAACAAAATTCTGCTTCGGGGTATTAGCCGGCGTTAGACCTCTTTCGGCCTTCTTCCTTTTGAGAAAACGTTCGGCTCGTTCTCCTCGCACTTTCAAGTCCTTCCAAGTCTTGGACGGCTCCATTCTTATGGCTTCCATGATATCTAGCGAAAGATTGTTGTGACAAGTCTCGAGGATAAAATCTCCGCTTACTGGATCTTGATAATTCATCGCTTTGTTCAGGAATCTTTTAACAAAGTTCTCTACCGACTCTCCGCCCTTCTGTTTCTCATCGAACAGTGTTTCGATTGAAACTTTGGTGTTGTCGTTGAAGAAATTCATAAGGAACATGTCTTCCATATCGTCCCAACTGTTGATACTCTCCGGCTTGAGGCGACGATACCAATCGAAGGCTGCTCCTCGAAGAGTGCCAACGAATGACCGTACCATTAGAGGTTCATTGCCAGAGATTATTCCTAAATGGGACTTGAAGAATATTAAGTGCTGAGTGGGGGAACCCTTTCCCTCAAACGGCATGAAGTTGATTAAATTAAACTTCACCGGATACGAGGTTGATTCGCATTCTTTCGGGTATGGACATGGTATTCCGGACTTCTTTACCTCCTGAGCACTCATCAAGGCATTGATTTTGCTCTCAAAATCCCTCATCTTCTTATCTTCGCTCATATCTTTCTTCGAGCGATTACGGGGAGAAGTGACATAGCCCTCCTTCGTATTGTTGTCATCAGAGGGTCTACCCCCAGCATTGTTATCAACGGGAGGGATTTCTACATTGCGTTCTCGTCGGCTTCCCGATCACTGTCAACCTGATTAGGGTTATTACGACGACTGTACTCTCCCAGTTGATTCGTCAGCGCTGTAATTTGTTGGCTGTGCATATCTCTCATTTCCTGCATAGCCATCTCCATTTCAAATTTAAAATTCTCTTTCTTCTTAATTAAAGCCTCCTCGAGAATCTTAGCCATTTATTCGGCATTAATCATGAACGATTCGTAAGATTGTCCTAAACTGGATGGCGTATCATCAGAAGCCAATGCAGAGCAAGCATCTGACGTTTTATCGTCCGAGGATCGTGACCTTCTGGGTCTAGGTCTAATAGTTCCAGATCCCAGCCAAGTCATACATTGAGATACTTCTATAAAAGGCTCAGACTGAAGCGTCATACGGATTTGACTTTGTTGACCATGTTGGTAGTGAATAGCGAGAGTTCGTTATTTGTGCTGGTTGACCTTCTTCTGCAGAAATGCCTCGGCTTAGTCTTGGATGTTCCGGTGGAGATTCTTTCAAACACCGAAACTCTTTGCGGAGCCTTAGGGCAGCAGCATTCTGACAATACCGTCTTGATTATCTTGGCACACGGACAGTGTGTGTCTGTGTCTCGGGTATTTCTTTTTCGGGACTTATTCGTACCGCCGACGCGATAGTACAACTCGTCGGTCTGATGACTGGAGCAACCCATCGTGTGTTGGCATGACTTCTAGGTATAATGTCGTCATCGGACGAACATGTTTCCCTCTGGGGATATGACGCTTCATTGGCATCTCTAAGAGTTACTCATTCATATTTACGCCTTCGTGAGCGTGAAACTCTAACAGGCTCTTGAACTTCAACTTGCAATCCGATGCGGTCGGTCATAGGGGCTTTCCCTTTGTTGTTATTGAGAGGACCTAGGCAGTCTTTCAGGGTAACCCTGAATTTGGTAAGATCCACGCTACCATATGGTTCTGTTGGAGGTACGGTAATAGGGGAAACAGGATCTGAAGTTAATGAAGGCCGGACGGTAACTTCGTTCATTTTCGCCTTGGGCACGGACTTCGCCTTCGGCACCCACACCTGTTTGTGCTTGGGTGATTTCTTAACTGCCTCTTCCTTCTGCATTTCTTTCACCTTCTGCAAAAGGACTCGGGCATGTGCAAGCAATGCATGGTGCTTCTAGATTTGCTCATCAAGGGTAGAGTGGGTCCTTTTGACGGGAACCCACTCATTCTTCTCTGCTTTGGAGAAGGGGTTGGTTGCTCGCCGTTGTTGTTCTCGGCGCTGCCTAGATTTCAGATCTATATTATAGTGGATCCCGTCCATTGGCTCCAAAGCCTTGGCCAGTTGACACGCAAGGCGTTGACGCCATCTTTGGCGCACCCTCTTTTACAACGTTGGTGCACCTTCAGCAGTTATCTTCATGACGGAGGGGAGGTCTGGATCTACAGCTTTGACCTTGTTGGACGTTGCAGGGGTGTCGTGAGGTGTAGTTGCAGCGGCGGTGAGGGGATCTTCGATCTTCGAGCTTGAAGTCCAGCGAGTGTTCCTGGAAGAAGAGGCCTTCCTGCGCCTGCTAGGAGAGGCGGATCTGGAGGAGGAGGAAGAGAGATACTCTTCAAACTTCTGTTGGTCAAATTCCTATTCGACCTCTTCGTTCACCCGGATCTTCATTGTCGGTTGCGTCACGACAGCCTCTGTAGCGAGGCTGTTGGCTCCCACTGTGGTCACTAGTTTGTTTCCTTCGAAAGTTACCTTCATTACTGATTTTATTATAACTTTAGTTGTTTACAAAGAATTCAAGTAACAAAAGTAAAAGAATTACAACTCTCTCGAAAATAACACAAGATCCGTTTATCGTCTCTTGCTCGTGTGGGTTTGTTGGCCGATGACAAGGACGTAAATATCCGTGGACCACCTGACGATAAGATCAGATCCGAAGCTTCATCGATTCGCGAAGGAATCAAGAAGCTGAAACGCTTATCTTGGCAACAGCGAGATAATTACTCTTCTTAAGATCACCGCAACAGGGTAATCTTAAGGGACGAACATAGAAACTGCAGATCTGATGAACTCTTCTTTCCTACGCTGAAAATCTCGATCAATCTCCTCCTCTCTTATGAAATTCGTGCACCTTTAGTCTTCAATCCGGCAGGGCTTCGCCAACGCTCGAGAATTCCAGATCTGAAAAAAATGAAGGCCATGAGGCCTGTTTATAGGCTTCAGGAGCTTTGTGTTTGGATAAGAACGGTTGATTCCCTCTTATATTCAGTTGAAACCACTTAACCACATTATTAGAGTAGTTGGAGCAAATCTAGGAGGTTAACGATAAAAAAAACCACCGAAAACAACCAAAATTAGCGTTTTCTGTATAGCAGACACTTCTGAGTGTCTTGGCTTGGCGGAGACACTTATAAGTGTCTCGGCCAAGCCAAGACACTTGAGAGTGTCTTGGCCAAGCCGAGACACTTGGATGTGTCTTGGCTTGGCTGAGAAACTTATAAGTGTCTTGGCCAAGCCAAGACACCACGGGGTGTCTTGGTTTAGCTTTTTTTGGTTTCGGCGCGTCGAGTTTGTTTCCACCGTAAATTCATCGTCCGAACTTGGAATTACGCGGTTCAAGATACGTTAGAAAATTGATGAGAATATCTACAGGCTCCCATGATTGAATCGTATGTAGAATAAATAGGACACGATGGGTGCTCCACCTTTTGTAAACGACGCGGGGCTCCTGATCAGCTCTTGTTTCCGTTATTCCGAAGTGCCGCTGCTTCGTATGATCCGTCGACTCACTTCATACATTTGTCATCGTCAAATGAGCTTTCGTGATTCGAATGGTGACGTTCATCGTCTTTCTCTCTATCTCAAGCTGTGTGCGAGGACATATAGGTAACTTTTGACGCCTACAATTACAAAGGAAGGCGCTCGGCTGATGATGCCGATGAATAGGAAATTCCTAAAAAAGTACTACCCTTAGTACGTTTGGGATAACCCATGTCACAGGAAGTTCCCAGAAGAATACTATGTGGGGTATTCTTAGGGATAACCCGATAGTTACAAAAAGGATAAGTAAGAAATCCCTATTTGGATTCTGAATGTCCTTAATGATGGAATCTATCTCATTTTCGAGATTAAATACTAAACTAAGGATAACCCCAGTGGAAGGGCTACTAGGTATGATGGAGGCTCTACCTATAAGTGCATAGTCTACCTAGTTCATTTATCCAATACTAAACTAGGGCTAATACTTAGAAACTCACAACACGAGACTAGTACGTCGAGTGAAATAATCCAATTAAGGAAACCCTCATGTGTGTACCATATATCTCAAATTGTGAATCGCTAAATATTAACTCCAAAACTAAAAAATAAATAAATACAAGGAAGACAATATAGAATAATACCACATCAAACATTTCTAAAAATATCATATCAACTCTTCATAGTATCCTTAGTGGGTAAAATAGATAATGATACACTATCTCGTGTATCTAAGTTGTGAAATACCTTCACAATGGATCATATCGATGATGTCAATATTCACCTACACTTAGGTTATTTATAATATCATCCTTCTCTGGAATTCTTCAACTTATCGCACCCTCATGCGGACTGGTAAATAAATATATCAATTCATCGCACTCACGTGTGGCAAATAACTAGATATATATATATTCATCACACTCCCGTTCGGACCGATAACTAAGTATGTCAATTCATCGCACTTCGTGTGGACCAATAACTAAGTATAACAACTTATCGCATAACCATGCGGACCGATAGTTAGGTATGCCAACCTCTACGCAACTTCGTGCGGACCGATAGATTGGTATATCAACCTTTGTGCATCTTCGTCCGGACCGATAAGGAGTGTAGTCCATCTGTGGTCTTATTGTAGGACCTGACTAAAGCACTCAGAGTTTATTCCATCCACGGTCTCATTGCAGTACCCGACTAAACCCCACCAAACCGTTCATAATTATAATAGATATACTATAATTGTCATTACTCCTAATGATTGTAACCTATTTGGGTACCCCAAATGATGTGATCATGTACACTCGAACCCCATATGCGTACTCCTCAAACTACGTGTGAATATCGGCTCACGACTTGCACAAAACACACGCCAAATGAACCCGTAAGCAAAAAGGTTCAAACACACAAAATTTGACCTGATCAGTCGATCGATAAACTAGTCGGTCGACTGATATGGGGTCACTCACCAATAGTAAGGCACACACAACCCGTCAGTCGACTAATGATTGCTATCAGACAGCTGATGACCTCCCCGTCAATCGACTGATAGCAACATTAATAGACTAAACTGATAGGATTTTCTAGGTTAGGGTTTTTGCCCGATTTTCATTAAAAACTTGATTTTTTATGCATAAACTTAATTTAAAAGCTCCTAAAACTTAACTAGAGGTTTAGATAAACAAGTTATATCAGATACATGCATGGATCTAGGGTTTAACACTTAATTAATCCAAATTTCATGTTTATCTCGACAATTAGTGTATAAAACCAAATTAAAACCATATATTACAAAGTTAAAACATCCCTAGTGATCATGATCACGTGCTAATCAAATTACAAAAAAGAAATCTACTATTGATAGCTTGATTTAGGGTTTAAACAACATAAACTTGATTCTAACACGTTAGATTAACCCTAAACACAAGATTAATTGCAAATATCACTTAAAAACTTTATTTTTAAACTAGGGTAAGGTTTGGACAGAGGTAATCTTGTCTTATGCTAATCTAATCTGATTTAAATGCTAATTAAAACTAATTAAAAAGTTATCCTAGCAAGTATGAAATACAACAATATATATGAGCTAGGATAAGCAATAAGAACAACGAGATATATCCTAACAATGAGATATAGGCAATGAATGTGCAAGGATATATAAACAACACAAGGGTAAATAATCTAAACTAGATAGTGGACAAACTAAATAGTGAGACAATGGCGAAATGAGCAATGAGCACAAATAAGAATAAACGCCAAGGCACACTCAAACACAATCAAATGATCACGGAGTTCGGACCTTCCGTCCTACATCTCCGCTCCCACTCCCGGGAGAAATCCACTATCACAATCGGGTTTTCTACGCTCACCCGAATAACGTTTACAACCATACTATGTCGGTTTTCAACGCTCACCGATCAACGTATACACTCACTCATAATGTCGGTTTTCAACATTCACCGATCAACGTCCACTCCTCACACTCGGTTTTCTAGCTAACCGAAAACTTTACAATCTCACAATTATAACAAATAATAAATCTGTTCTCTAAAATAGATGAGAACTCAATATAGCTCACTCTTAATTGTTACAACTCCCCTACAACCCAAATTATACTATGAATATAAATACAATAAGCTCAATGGTTGTGTGTGTAAGCAATGAGAAAATAAAATCAAATCTAAACTCAATACAAATACTAGCTTATGGAAATGTAAATCAAACGTATAAATAGCTAGATATGAGTTTAGAGATTCTTCTCTGAATAACAAAATGAAGAGATGGAGATTGAAGTCCAAACAAGAAGATGATCTTCCCCACTTGTGAAAACTTCTTCACAAACAAAACAGACACTAAAACACACTTAAACCCTTGTTTAAAACTTGTTTAAAACATTCTTGTAGATTGTATAGAGAGCTAAGATCAATGGGGTATTTATAGCCTCCCAAGACCTCAGCCAAAAACCCCAAACAAAAGACCAAAACGCCCACAGAATCCAAAATCAGATTCTGTACAAAATAGCCGTTGGAGTATACGGCGGTTTGAAAGTACCCTAGAGGGGGGG
>BQKN01012755.1:0-10832 GCA_022839385.1 Asparagus kiusianus | reverse complement strand
AATTAGCCATTAATTAGAATTAGATTAGCATAAGACCCTAATCACCCTTCCTCTAGGGTCTAACAATGGGTCCCCTCTTTAGGAACTTGAAATCCCGTTCAAGTTAGAACTTTTGCTGAGGAAACTCTCGAGCTCCTCCCTCTTTTTTGCACCACCTGACCTTGCTAGGAATCCAGTCTCGACGTCCGATCAGAAACAACTCATTCGTCCCGCATCTCGTTGTAGTCACTGTTCGCTCTAAGTTACAATCCTTTGTCGATGGCTTTTTTGGAAGTCTAATGCACAACGAGACAAACTTCTTGCTTGCATTCACTAGTCTCTTCGCTTGCGTCACCGTCCCCAAGCTTGCCTCTGTCGGAAGAGATGCTGAATGAAATATGAACTTTTCACCCCCTTTGGTGAAGGTATACTTCTGAGCTCGTCTCTCGTAGATTGCATATCTATCCCATAAGTACGGACTGTCCAGTATAATCTGACAAACATCCAATGGAACTACGTCGTACGTGATCTCGTTAATATACGACTCATAGAGCGCAAATCTGACAGTGTATTGATCAACTACACTCAGTTTCTCCTCCTTTTGAATCCACCCCAATGGATAGGGCTTCAGATGCTTGACCGTCTTCAGACCCAGCTTCTGAACTAATGCCTCGGATATCAAATTCTTCTCGCTACCCAAATCAACAATGGCATCAACCAAACTGGTCTTCACTTGCAACTTAAGAACAAAGAGTTGCTCTCTCGGGTCGTCGTCTTCTTTCGTGGTCTACTTCCCCGCCATAAGGTTGAGATTGCTGTTAGGCTCTGTCATCTCCGGGACTTCTTTCGGACCTTGAGCTATCATGTATGTCTTTTTCTCCTCCTTTTTCTTTAACCCTCTTGGCTTGAGATGAGGATACTTCTCCCAGCACCGATCAACTGTGTGCCCTGTCTTCTCGCAGTGACTACAAATCAGCCCTGCTTTCCCTGGATCACCCTTCTTCTTCTCCTTCTTAGATTGAGAACCACTAGACTCACCTCCTGTCTGTTTGGAGTCTCTCTTAGCCTCGTTGCTCTTCTTTTGCTTGCCCTCGAGGGCAATAGCCTTCACGCTCGCCTCTACAATTGATTCCACCGTGAATAGCTTCATCTCCTTTCGGATGTAATCGCTCAATCTTGCCATATACTTCATAAACAAGGAATATTCCTCTGTTATAATGTTGAGGACTATTGCCTGCTAGTGAAACTCCGTGGTGTATTCTTGAACGGTTTGATTGACTCTTTGGCGCAAGCCGTACCACTTGTACCAACGCTCTTCAAGGAATCCCACCGGGTAGAACTGCTTCCTCAGTAACTTCTTGAACTTGTTCCACGATACCACCTTCTTCTCCTGCTTGCAGTAGGATTTCCACCATGTTAATGCCTGCCCTGAAAGCTTCAAAGTCGCAAACACAATCTTCTCTTTTGACAAATAACCATAAAGAGTAAAATACGTCTCCATCCGCTCGATCTAGTCATCAAGCCTCTTGACGTCAACACTCCCATCATAAACAGGAATCTTCACCTTGAAGTCAATCTTTAGGTTCTGATAAGAATTATTACCCCCTTGATGCAAGTAGCCTTAACGGTCTCCTCCTCCTCGTCGGAATCTGAATCTACTCTCTCCATATCGGACTCAACAATTTTCTTCGAAGAAGATTCACCTTGTTTGCCACCTCTATGGATAAGACTGACGAGTTGTGTGAGAGTCGAACCTATCGTCTCGACCTGCTTCTCTAATGCATCAATCCTCGTAGAATTGTCTTCTTCCGCCATCTTCTTCCTCCTTAAAACCTGGACTTCTTCCAATAAAATAAGGATCTCGCCAAGCTTCTTGTATTATGATCGAGTCAAGACCATACACAGGATGCCCCTTCGTAGGATCTGATCGCTCTAATACCAACTTGATACGAGTTACCGTGCGAGCATCCTTTGGTCACGGAATTACCAAAAGGTGGGTTGAGAAGAAGACAACTAAAACACAAGAACAATTCAGTATGGCGAAGGAAAATACCTTCTCTGGATTATGAAGAATCAATTATTAAAAATCTCTCCCTCATAATCTCACTAGAATCGAAAACAACCTCTTAATCCTCTCTAAACCCTAATACAATGATTAGAATTTCTCTCTGATCTAAGATGATCTAAGATGATGTTTAGAAACCCTAAACAACCCTTTATATAGGTGTACAAACGTGGATGATAATTTGGTAAATAACCAAGCCCAAAACCAATAGGAATTCGTGTGAACAGAAACCCAAACGAATCAGGAAACTATCGATGAGTCGACTCATGACTGAGATGAGTCGACTCATTCGAAACTAGACAAAACACAAAAACCAACAATGAGTCAACTTATAACTGAGATGAGTCGACTCATGACACATGGCTCGACTCATAAGCCCACAGGTTGACTGGTCAGAGACTTTTTGGCAAAACGGCTGGGTTTCGTGAGTCGACTCATGATAGGCATGAGTCGACTCTACCTGATGAGTCGACTCATGTACATGTATGAATCGACTCACAAGCTGAAAACTAGATTCTTCGAATCTGCTGCTCGTCGTCTTTTTCCACGCTTCCACCTGCGTCCCACTGTACTGTTTTACACCCCTATTCTCATGCTATCATAAGAATCATATATCCTCAAGCTCCTATGAGGATCGCTAAGCTCCCGAAGAGAAGATACTCTCGTATCATCCACTATATTGTTCATATTGTTTCACCCTTGTGTTAGTTTCATATCCTTGCATATATCTCTTATTGCATATCATTCTTGCTAGGATATTTGTTAATTAGTTTTAATTGGTATTAAATCGCATAAGATTAGCATAAACCCTATTCACCCCCTCTAGGGTTCTTTCCTAGTGACATTAGGGTACTTTCATCTTCTTCAACTGAGGAGCAAATCTCACTTTATTCAATTCACAAACTACTCCATCGTACATCTGAATACTAACGGTACCCATCCCACAAATATCATATGATTGATTATTTCCCATGACTACCACACCCCCATTGAGCTTCTCGATCGATACAAACCAATATCGTCAGGGAATCACATGATAAGTAGCACCAGAATCAAGCATCCAATCAGATGTATCCACATGATTCATCTCTGGAGTAATAAATAGAAAAAAGCACGAATCATCGGAATCATCGCCTCTCGTGATGTTCACCTCATTGGCCTTCGGGCTCTTCTTCTTGCTATTCTCCTTCTCCTTGAGCTTCAGGCAATCTCTCTTCCAATATCTTTGTTCCTTACAGAACACACACTGGTTCTTTGCTAACTGATGGTAGCCCCTTGACTTTGACCTGTTCCTATTACCACCTCATGGATATGGACTTCTTCCTCTCGTCGACAAGGTCTCTCCTAAAGTGCTAGTGTGGGAAGTCTCTTTGTCCTTCCTCCTCAAATCGTAGTTCATCAATGCGTTAATCACTTTACTGTAGGTGATAAAAGATTTCCCATTCAACAAAAAGAGTACGAAGGTATCATACTCCTCATCGGGTAAGGAGCCCAACAAAATAATCGCCTTGTACTCGTCCGTTATCTTCTCATCCACGTTCGCCAAGTCTGACAATAACTTTGTATAGTTGTTCACATGAGCCGCTAGTGAGATGCCCCTAGATATCTAGAATCCGAATAATCTTCATAGCAAGTGTAACTATTCTCAACACTCTTTGTATGGTACTTATTGTTAAGAATCTTCCACATCTTTATCGCAGACGTCACCCTAATCATATCGTATTTTAATTCTTGTTCCAAACAAGACCTTATCACCCTACAAACATTCCTATCATCTTGTCCTATCTCGCCTCAACATATTTTAGTGGCCTCTCATGGACCATAATGGTCTCTTCTAAATTTTGAGCATTGAGAGCATCTTGTACGTCGCTCATCCACAAACCAAAATTAATTTTGTTGTCATATTTCACCACACTAATCTTAGTGTTATGAAATCTAACCTGAACTGTACTCGCCATCATCTTGCTGCTTTCATCAACTTCTTCTCTCATTGCAAATCACTCCAAATTGTAAAAAAAGATTCTAACTTTGATAAAAATTAAGAAATTATCCAACTGAACCCTAGATAGGGTTCCGACACGATCTCCTAACCACACAAGGAAAGTGAGATCTCCAATGGTAACTTCACAATGCTATCACCAATGAAGCCTAGAACTCCAAGAACTAAGCTTTCACAATAAATCTTCCTCCACCTAATGCCAAATTCCTAGATCTCAAATTTAGAGCTCTGATATTAATTGTTGCACATCGTGTGGAAGCGTGTTTGACAACGAAACGAGTCAGCGTGCAATGAGAGAAGAGAACCAAATCATTTGTGCAATCCATCAAAATATGACACAAATCAAATTAAACACAGAGATTTACATTGTTTGACAATTTCCTACGTCCACGGGGAGAGGATAGGGACATTTCACTATATGGAGAAAAAATACAACGAGTTACAACTTACGAAATCACCCAAATATAACCCTAACCAAAGCTCTCAACTCCGTCACAATATCTCCCTCTCAAAGAGCTTAAAAGTCTCTCCTTTCTCTGATTTTGAAACTCTAAAAACGTGTTTTAATTTATATCAAAACACAAACCAAAACCAACTGGAAAACCCGATCTAGGCCCATAACCGCATCGCGGTCGACCGGACATGTGCTCGCGGTCGATCGACCAGAAACAGGATTCAAACCCTGTAATTGTACACATTATCGGTCGACCGGACTCATTCCATTGGTCAACCGACCAGAAGCAGGCTTTTTGACCCTGCAATTTTGAATGAACTCGGTCGATCGGTCTATTCCTTTTGGTCGACCGACCTGCAACCAAACTGTATATGCTAATTTTTCACGTTTCCCCCAATTCTTTCGCCACTTTCAACACTTACTAGTAGACTGCAGAAAATATTGCCATATATATTTGATTAGTGATAGTCACGTGGCATTTGTTAAAGGGAGATCAATAGTGAGCAATATTTACATTGGCATAGACTTATAAAATACTATGGTAGAAAGGGTGTCTTTCCTAGAGGAACATTAAAAATGGACATTAGGAAGGCTTATGATACTATGGATGAGAAATTCTTTAGGAGCATGCTTTTTCATTTGCATTTCCCAGAGAAGTATATTGAGTGGGTAATGGAGTGTGTGACTACTACTAAATATTTAATCTTGCTTAATGGTGTTATCCATGGCTATTTTGAGGGGTGGAGGGTCTTAGATAAGGGGATCCTTTATCACCTTATCCTTATGTTATTTTCATGTAGTATTTGCTAGGTAGCATGCTAGATCTAAAGAATGATAGAGGGTTTAAATTCCAACCTAAATGTGCTCCTCTTAGAGTCACATGCTTAGTTTTTGCAGATGATCTTCTCATGTTTGCTAAGGCAGACTTGACTTCTATGTTAGCTCTTAAAATAAAGATGGTTAATTCTCAACTATGTCTAGGCTGGAGATTAATCAGTCTAAAAGTTTTTTTTTGTTTTGTTGCTGGGTAAATGGGAGTATGAAAGCTACATTATTTAGGATATTGGTTTTACCGGGGGGTGGGGGTGGGTGGAGAGAGAGAACTTCTAGTAAAGTATCTTGGTGTGCCTCTTTCTGAGTTGCACATAAGCATTGCTTTGAATTGCTTGGCACAATTGAAGCTATGGGATATTTTAAACTTTCTTATGTAGGTAGATTAGAATTGAAAAAATCAATCTTATTTAGCATGCATTAGTATTGGACAGGGTTGTACCTATTACTAAAGAAGACTCTTAAAAACATTGATCAGCTCTGTTGTAATTTTCTGTGGGGGAAAGGAGAGGGTGAGTATTGTTGGAGTATGCAAGTCGTGGAAGATAAAACTTAAACAATCAAGAAACCCTAAATCTACCAAGCAATCAAGACAAATAGCAAACAACAAGATTTAACGTGGTTCCACGCGATCAAGATAATCCGTGTACGTCTACGAGGAGAAGGGGGAAGATCTTATATCTTTTAAGAAGGGATTACAAGAGGTTGAAACTACACACCCCTAACAATGGTGGAATATAGATCTCTCTTTTTCTTGTTGTTAAACTCATGGATTAATGCAATATACATAGAGATTGGTTTTACTCAATCCTATTAGAACTCTAACTTGAATCCTAATTAGATTTCCTAATTTAATTAATTTTTTCAATCCAATCCTAATTAGGATGGTATAACTAATCCTAATTAGAGTCTAAACCCAATCATGCTTCTCAACTGATTTGAGTCATCACGAACTCAACAATCTCCACCTTGACTCACATCACATTGAATCAATCCTTCGTAAAGATTTTCCAAAATCGACCCCCACTTTATACAACTCCCTCCCAAGAGTATTTCTCCAAAGTTACTTCTGAAGGACGTGGATGAAGTCCAGAGATGCTTTGAACTTCTCCACCAGAATAGCCTTTGTCATCATATCCGTCGGATTCTTCTTTGTACTGATCTTCACCAATTCGATCACTTTTCCCTATCATTCCACTCTTGGATCTTGTGATACTTGATGTCAATGTGCTTCATCTGCTTGTGATACCTCTGATCCTTCACAAGATGAATCACGCTTTGACTATCATAATGAATAGGTACTGAATCCTGTATGATGTCAAACATCCTGACCAAACCCCGTAACCATAGAGCTTCCTTCGATGCCTTAACTACAGCTATGTACTCTGTCCTAGTCATCAAAAGAGCCACAGTTTCCTGTAACTCGATCTTCCAATTAATGGCACAGTTAAAAACTATGAATACATACCCCATCATTGACCTTCACTGATCAAGGTTGCCTGGGTAATCTATATTAACGTAGCCCTTTAGTTTCTTGGACCCCTTATCCTCCAAAGACTGAAATAATAGGCCCACCTTTGCAGTCCCTCGTAGATAATGCAGAATCCACTTCACTGCCCCCCATTATTGATTTTCTAGATTTGACATGAATTGACTTACTGAACTTACTACATAGGTAAGTCAGGCCTAGTACAAACCATAGCATACATCAGCGATCCCACCGCACTCACATATGGTATCCAAGACATTTTGAAGTGACCTGCTAAAAGAGTAGAAACCGATCGTGCTTCATCCATGTTGAACCTTTTCAACATCTTGAGAATATAATTCTCTTGGGACAGCCAAAGTTTGCTAAAAACCCTACCTCGTGAGATATCCATACCTAAGATCTTCTTGGCTGCTCCCATATGCTTCATGTTAAACTCCATTATCAGCAACTGCTTGACTTCCTCGATTTGTGCCTTCCTTTGTAGCTATCACTATATCATCCACATATAGTAGCAAATATGTTAGATGCTCAGTCTACTTATAATAGACACAATCAACGTACTCACATTGATTAAAGTCGGCCTTGATTATTAATGAGTCGAAGCGCTTGTACTACTACCTCAGAGATTGTATATATAGTGTCTCAATGCTATTGGCTGCTCCTCCTTTGTAGTAGCTCTGTCTCCATTGCCGGTTAGAGTCTCATCGGTAGGCCCACTAGGGCTTTGTAGGGCTTTCTAAAAACTCCACCTCCTGTACTCGAGAATCTGTAGAAGCATCTGGAGCTCCACCTTGTGCCTTGTCTTTTGTGTTTGAATCTGCCCGTATGATAACGTCTTCATCAAAGACCACATCTCTACTAGTAAAGGCACTGTGAGTTTCAGGATCCCATAATCGGTACCCTTTGACTCCAGAAGTGAATCCTATGAAGATAAACTGTCTCGACTTGGACTCTAGCTTGTTTCTCTTCTGACTGTCTACAAGACTATACACTGGACAACAAAATATGCGTAAAGTCGAGTAGTCTACTGATTCTCTCTACCATATCTCCTCTGGGATTTGAAGACCAACGGCTATAGATGGTGACCTATTAAGCAAATAACACACATGATTTACCGCTTCCGCCCAAAAACCTTTGGACATGTCTGCTTGTAGCAAGAGACTGCGGGCTCTTTCCAGCAGTGTCTGATTCATGCGCTCACCTACTCCATTTTGTTTTGGTCGTCCTGGCACACTTAACTGATGTTGGATGCCTTCATTAGTCAAGTACTCTTTGAATTCCCCGGAGGTATACTCACCCTAATTATCTGACCTCAAGACATTCAATTTTAGCCTCTTCTGGTTTTCCACCAATTCTTTCCACTCCTTAAACTTCTGAAAAACCTCAGACTTCTACCTCAAGAAATAGACCTAAAGCTTCCTGGAGAAATCATCAATGAAGGTAACATAATACCTCTCACCCCCAATGGATGCCTTATGTGATGGCCCCCACACATCAGTGTGGACAAGATCTAGCAACCCCTTGGACTTATGCTGTGAAGTAGAGAAAGATACTCTACGTCGCTTCCCCATAACACAATACTTATAGAAGTCAAGTTTGCATTGAGTTATTCCTAAAAGCACGCCCTTGTCGTGGAGTATTTTCATACCCCTTTCACTCATGTGTTCTAGACACATGTGCCAAAGTCTCAATCGATCATTCTTCTCTGCTGCAACTGAAACCTTGCCCTCAATGATGCTGCCTATCAGTCTGTACAAGTTCCTCATGTGCTCCCCTTTCAGAACAGTAGTAGCGCCCATGGTGACTGTGATAGATCCACCTTCACCACTGAACTTGCACCCTTGAGCACGAAAAAATATTTTTCTTTAAGTCCGGAACATACCGAACATTAGAGAGAGTCCTTTCTTATCCATCGTGCATGTTCATCCTGACGCTCCTAATGCTAACAATCTGACACACTGCATTGCTCCCTATGAGAATCGATCCTCTAGAAACAGGCCTGTAAGTGCTGAACCACTCCCTCCTTGGGCACATGTGATATGTGCATCCTGAATCAAGTAACCAATCATTGTTATATGTGCCTGTACCTGACTCCACAGTTAGTACATCACAGAGATATTCTATGATACCAGCATGGTTATCCTTATCCTTAGTGCTGTCAGTCCTGCCATCCTATTTCTTCTAGTACTCCTTGTACGACTTGCAATTCTTTTTGAAATTACCTGATTGTTTGCACCAAAAATAGATGACTTAACTAGAATTTCCTTGAACCTTAACTGGCTCCTTGCACTTTGACTTCCCTTTCTTTACATTGGCCACTAGACCTGAAGATTCCTCCATGGTACCCGTCTTCCTGATGAGTTCATTATTCTGAAGCACCAAGATAACATTCTCCAACTCCAAAGTCTCCTTCCCATACATGATGGTATTCACTAAGCGATTGTAACCTAGTAGAAGCGAACACAGCAACAGAAGAACTTGGTCTTCTTCTTCTAGCTTCACCTCAAAAGCTAACAAATCGCTAATAATCCTATTGAAGATGTTCAAGTGTTTTAGAATAGGCATACATTCCTTCATCCGAAGTTCATAGAGCTGCTTCTTCTTGAAGAGTTTATCTGACAAACTCTTTGTCATATACAAGCTTTCCAACTTGCACCACATAGTCGAAGCCGTGCTCTTGTTCATAACGTTGTAGAGCATCTCATTTGACAAGCACAGGATAATCATAGTCTTTGCGTAGACATCCATGTCTTTCCACTCATCTTCATCCAAAGTGGATGACTTCTTCTCAAAACCGTCTAGGGATCTATGGACCCCTTCCTTCATGAGTAACACCGTGACACACATCTTCTACAAGAGAAAATTTAACTTGCCATCAAATTTCTCCACCTCAAACTTGGTCGTTGTCGTCTTAGTCGCTATAGTAGCTCTGATACCAATTATTGGAGTATGCAAGCCACAGAAAATAAAACTTAAACAATCAAGAAACCCCAAATCTACCCAGCAATCAAGACAAACAACAAATAACAAGATTTAACGTGGTTCCATGCGATCAAGATGATCCATGTACGTCCACAGGGAGAAGGGGGAAGATCTTATTTCTTTTGAGAAGATATTACAAGAGGTTGAAACTACACACCCTTAATAATGATGGAATATAGATATCTATTTTTTCTTGTTGTTAAACACATGGATTGATACAATATATATAGAGATTGATTTTGCTCAATCCGATTAGAACTCTAACTTGAATCCTAATTGGATTTCCCAATTCAATTAATTCCTTCAATTCAATCCTAATTAAGATAGTATAAGTAATCCTAATTAGAGTCCAAACTTAATCCTGCTTCTCAACTGATTTGAGTCATCACGAACTCAACAAGTACAAAACTCATTTGGTGCCATGGGAGATAATGTGTTTGTTAAAGTCTCGAGGAGGATTAGGCCTCGTACATACATGTAATTGGAATAAAGTGTCTATGCTAAATTTTCTTTAGCTCATTCTCCTCAAAAAGGACATGTTCTAGATCAAATGGCTTCATATCCATTATTTAAAGCAAGCTTCAATATGGAAGGTGCAAGCTAGGCCCTATGATTCCTTATTTTGGAGATCTTTAATGAAGGTTAGGAATTGGGTATTATTGGCCTTCTTGTTTTGATGATGTTTAACAAATAATTTACGACTAATGTTGTTTGTCTAGTATTTGTGATTTTCTATTTATTGTAGATAAACAACATATTGGATGATGGATGAAATCAAGCTTTCATGATCATATCCAATGGAGGTTGGCGGAATAGTGGAGTGAAGCCATGCAATTCAAGTTAAAGATTCAAGTTTCTGTTTTCTCTACAAGTGTACCAAGATAGAGTATATTGAAGATCAAGATTGCTTGGGTAAATTAGTTTAGGTTTATATTATATGTGTAGTACTTTAAGCTTAATCATATATACACACACGTATTGGTTTTTATATATATAGTCATATATATACATAAGTTTTGGTTTCTATGCATAT
>BQKN01012738.1:0-10121 GCA_022839385.1 Asparagus kiusianus | reverse complement strand
CATAGCATGGTGGTTGGTGCTTGGCAGGTTTGACAATCCGGGTTTCATCTGGGACTGCAGCCTTGTGTGAATCCTGGGGCGTCACACTATCTCAACATTCTAAGACCAATGGCGTAATCCTTATGTCCATCTGATCAACATAAAAATTATTAAAAATACAAATATGATAGATGTTAGTAGACGCGATACCGTCTCAACATAGTATTTCAGTCGTCATTGTCAAACTGTGAAGAAACTTTAACCACAACATGGTCTTGATATTCTAAGATCAATAGCACAAATTTCATGCCCATATGATCAATAGAAAAATTACTAAAAATAAAATAGTACCAGTTTTTAATAGACTCGTGATACCGAGGCTGAAACTGCGAATCGATCTCAAATCGATTCCAATCTCATACATTCATCCCAGAATGATCACCAATCATAATAAAAATAATTTATTATCATTTATAATAACATTTTCAAATTTTTTGGGGTTTTACACATATTTTTTGACATAAACATGAAACTAATCAAAGTACTACATGAGATGTATGCATGCTCCTTTAACATGAAGGGCCTGGAGGAGGTCGATATCCTTAGAAGAATGAATCAAACTTGAAATTCAAGTCGTGCAACATCTGTTTTATGTCATCCTGATTACTCAAAATGGAAAAATTCTGAGCATAGAGTGCTCATTGTCCAGTTTCTAACCCAAGTATACGAGCAGATAGGGTATTATATTGAGCATCTGAGAATCATGAGGGATCAGTTTGCATTGAAGGTGGTATGTGACTTGAGGAGGGGCTTGCTTGATGAGATGATTGTGGAATTTCTTGTAGGATTAGTTCTTGAGGAGGGTGAGGCCCATCTTAGGGATTTTGGTTATGAAGTTCAAAGTTTGTTAACTTCATACTAGTTAGGGCATTGGCATCAAAGAATTTAATGGAACGAACTACGGAGTTTTCAGAGTCAAGTTCAACACAAAATTTTCAAAAATTTTGGTTAAAAATGCACCATAAGGAAGAAATGCTCTTGGTATAACTAAAAGATTGTCATAATAAACTTCAGCCTAATTGAGTTGGATATTTCCCATTATAGCATATAGAGATTTAGCTAAATCAAGAGAAATAAAATGAAAACTCACGGTTTTTAGAAACATGTTATCTGCTAGGATTCGTGATATAAAACGAGGAATTGGTCTAAGTTTGTTGGAATGATATTAAGGGTTTTTTTAGACCGGGGAGAATGATGTGATTTGAAAGCAAGTTTTGATCCGTCATTTTGATACTATTAAGAGATACGCCTTTGTAAGAGATATTGAGTATTTTTCCAAGTGATTTAGGTGCTAATTCCATCTCAATCCCCTTGACAAGTGTAGATAATTTTTTTAGAACCCCTAATTGTTTCAACACGAGCTATATTAGTGTAGAAGAGTTAAACTAAAAAGGATAATGATGTGATTTGAAAGCAAGTTTTGATCCGTCATTTTGATACTATTAAGAGATACACCTTTGTAAGGGATATTGAGTATTTTTCCAAGTGATTTAGGTGTTAATTAAATCTCAATCCCCTTGACAAGGGTAGATAATTTTTCCGAACCCCTAATTGTTTCAATACGAGCTATATTAGTGTAGAAAAGTTGAACTAAAAAAGGATAACATGATTTTCTATTTTCCGATGAAAATAACTCAAGCAAACCAACATTGTCAAAATATGAACCGAAGTTGTATGGTATGAAATCATCAAATTTTATGAAAATTCCTAGAAGAACTTCAAAAGATGAGATATTCTTAAATACTTCAAGCAAATTAGGATTTTTCAAGTAGACAATGATTTTATCATCAACGTTGGAATGAGTTTGTTTAGCTTTCTTAGATCTAGACATGATTCAAGTCAGAAATTTCAAAAGATCAAGTGTAGGAAACTTACTCAAACTGTGGATGCCCTAGAAGATGTTAGTAGTCGGCTAATAGAGGTTGTGTCGACTACAAGAACTGACAAACTCAAGAAAAACATGGAAGTTGAGGAAATTTTGGGAAAAATGAAAGGAGTGAAGATTCCCTAACCTAGATTCGATCCTAAAGAGGGAAGAGGGTTCCTGTCAGTTTTAGGAGAGTGAGAGAGTAGGTAGTTATTTATTTAGGGTAGTTTTCTTATGTGAGAAATCAATGGCTGAGATTAAAACATGAATTCAAATGTATGGACATGATTTGATCTTAACAGAAGTTAATTTAGGGCTAGGTTTAATTAGGTAAAAAATGAGTGGTTGAGATCAATTCGACTTAAGTTTAATGGGTTTTGGGTTTGGTGGGTAAAGGATCCAATATGCTCAAAAAACATGTACATGTGAAAACTGCTATTTAAGTAGTCGTTTACTAAGATAATTAGTTGACTACTCTGTAGTTGACAGAGTTCTGTAAATCGAGTTGAACCTTGATTAGTCAACTACTAACACTATTAGTCGACTAGTCTGTAATCGATAGAAATCTATATATTTGTTTTCACCTCAGATTAGTCGACTAGTATCCTTATTAGTCAACTTGTCTGTAATAAACAGAATGTCATATATGCAAAATGTGTGCATGTAGTCGACTACTAACCTAATTAGTCGACTATTAATGTCGTGTATGCATATGTATTGATCTTAAAAATTAATTTAAATCTACCATTGAACATATACCTAATTCCCTTCTTAATTTAAAATAAATTTCTTTTTTTAATGGTTTTGTTAATATATTTTCAATTTGTTTAACGGTAGATACAAAATCTAATGAAATATCACCTTTAAGCACATGATCACGTAAGAAATAATGTCTAATGTCAATGTGTTTTGTACGTGAATGTTGAATAGGATTTTTATATAAATTAATGACACTAGTATCATCACAGATTATGGAGGATATGAGACAAACTATACCATAATCAGATAATGTTTGTTTCATCCATAGAACTTGTGCACATGTAAAACTTACAGCAATATATTCCGCTTCAGTTGTTAATAATAATACTGATTTTTACTTTTTACTAAACCAAGATATAAGTGAATGTCCTAAGAAATGACACGTATAACTTGTATTTTAATATCAGATTTGTGTCTGGCAAAATTAGCATTACTATATGATATTAAATCAAATGTGCTATTCTTTGGATAAAATAAACCAAAATCTGTAGTATCTTTAAGATATCTAAAAATTCTTTTTACTGCTTTAAGGTATGACTCTTTAGGATTAGATTAAAATCTAGCACATAAATAAATACTAAACATTATATCGGGTCTACTAGCGGTAAGGTATAGTAGTGATCCAGTCATATCTCGATATTGTTTTTGATCAATATTCTTACCATTCTTATCGTTGTCAAGAGATGTAGTTGTACTCATGCGAGTTCTTTTGCTTTTGTATTGTCCATCCTAAAGCGTTTGAGTAATTATTTTGCATATTTGCTTTGGTTGATGAATATTCCTTCCTTCAATTGTTTGATTTGTAGTACAAGGAAGAAGTTGAGTTCACCCATATGACTCATTTCAATTCATCATGCATAGTCTTAGCAAACTCTTAACAAAGATCATTGTTAGTAGATCCAAATATAATATCATCTACATATATTTGAATTAATAATATATCTTTATTTATTTTCTTAATAAATAGTATAGAGTAAACCGTACAAATTTTAAATCCAGAAGTCAAAAGAAAGTTCTTTAGTCTATCATACCAAGCACGGGGTGCTTGTTTAAGACCATACAAAGCTTTGTTAAGTTTGAAAACATGGTTTGGAAAACTTTCATGCTCAAATCCTGGACGTTATTCTACAAAAACTTCTTATCTATTTAAAAAATACAATTTTAACATCCATTTGAAATAGTTTAAAATCCATAAAACATGCAAATGCAAGTAAAATTCAATAGATTCTAAACGAGCAACTATTTCATAGGTTTCATCATAATCAATACTTTCTTCTTGATTATAACCTTGTGCAACCAATCTGACTTTGTTTCTAATAACTTGTCCAGATTCATCTAATTTATTTTGAAATATCCATTTGGTTCTAATAATAGTTTTATCTTGTGGTCTAGGCACAAGATCCTAAATGTTGTTTCTAGTAAATTGGTTTAGTTCCTCTTGCATAGCTATAATCCAAAAATCATCTTTACATGCTTCTTTAATATTTTTAGGTTCTATCATAGAAACAAAAGCAACATGAATAAATAAATCCAATTGTAATCTAGTTTGAACACAACGAGAAATATCACCAATGATCACATCATGTGGATGATTTCTAACTTCTACATATGCTTTAGGTAAACATTAGTATCATTAGAATCATTAATAATAATAGGAGATGGTTGATCATTAACATCATCATCGTCATTATTATTATTATCACTAGTATTAACATAAGATTCATCTAAAGAAACATGCATTAATTCTTCTATTATAGAACTATTTTTGTTAAAAATTCTATGAGCTTTACTATGCATAGAATAACCTACAAAAATACATTCATTAGATTTTGAATCAAACTTATCTAAATTTTCTTTTGAATTTTATATATAACATTTACATCAAAAAACTTTAAAATATAAAACATTAGGAATGCGATTGTAAAATAATTCAAAACTTGTTTTATTTTAAGTAGGTATTAATAAAATTCAATTTAAAACATACCATGCAATATTAATTGCTTCTGCCCAAAAATATTTAGGAAGTTTAGAATCACATAACATTGTTCTAGCACATTCTTGTAAAGTTCTATTTTTCCTTTCAACAACTCCATTTTATTGTGGAGTGTAAGGAAAAGAGAATTCATGTGAAATATCAGTTTTATTATAAAAATCAGAAAATAACTCATTTTCAAACTCACCATCATGATCACTTCTAATGGTAATAATAGTAGTGGATTTTTGAATTTGTATCTTTTTACAAAATGTAGAAAACTAATCAAAAGCATCACTTTTATGCTTTTAAAAACATAACCCATGTAAATCTTGAATAATCATCAATATTAACAAATGCATATCTACTTTTATTTAAAGATGGAATTCTAGAAGGACCAAATAAATCCATATGTAATAATTCTAGTGGTCTACTTGTAGAAACAATACATTTAGATTTAAAAGTTAATTTATACATTTTTCCATGTTGACATGCATCACAAAAATAAATTTTTTATTTATAATTTTAGGCAAATCATTTACCAAATTATGTTTAGAAATATGTGAAATATTTTTTATATTAACATGTCCACATCTTTGATTCCATAATAATGAATCATCAATTGATACAACTAAACAATGATCTTTAAAAAATAATTCATGGATAAAACATATATATCTTTCTTTCTACTTCCTTTAAATAAAATATTTGTTAAATCATTATCATAGATAAGACATGAATCTTTTTCAAAAATAATTTTAAAATTCTTATCACATAATTGACTTATACTTAGAAAATTATTTTTTAAACCATTTACTAATAAAACATTATCTATTAGTAGTTTATCAACGTTACCTATAGTTCCAACACCAGTTACTTGACCTTTGTTTTTATCTTCAAAAGTGACAGTTCCTCCCTTTTTGTATTGAACTAAAAACAACATTTGACTATTTCCGATGATGTATTTGGAATATCCACTTTCTAGTATCCACTTTTCTTTTTGAGGTACCTGAAATATAGACATGTAAGCATGTGTAGCCTTTTATGTTGGGTCTATGGATTAGCCCTTAGGAGATTAAATCCACTTGGAATTTGGTTTCCCCTTGTTAACATAAGTATAATTAACAGAATTGCATATGTTTTTCTTAAAATCAGAATTATAAACATTTATATCATGCAAACTAGCATTTTTATGCACCCAAATGAACATGGATAAAGCATGATAATTATTTCTTTAATATGAAAATTTATGTGTATTTTTAACATAAGTATTCCTTGATAAAGGTGCATGAAATTTACTAACATTTTTAGTTATAGAGGATGATGTATGATGTGTTCTAGTAACATTATAATTCTTCTCATGATTTGAGCGATTTTGGGGACTTATCGTTCTGTTGATAAGAATCGATAAATTGATTTAGATAGAGGAATCATCATCACATTGGAAGTGATGCAATCCAAATTCAAACTCTGTGCGGATGATGATCGTCAGAAGTGTAAGGAATTTTGTCAACTGAAATAACTTAGATTCTGCTCAGGAGATACAGAGGTTTTGATCAACACCCTGTTAAAAGAATTCCTGAATGCAAGGGTGGACCTTTTGTTTAGAATAATTATAACACGCAGGTGACCTCTGCATCTGAGGTTCGAAACGCAAAGTTAAGAACTCTCATAATGCAGATCTGGGCCTAGCGTTTGGAAATTGAATGCAGAGGTGAGTTCTGCATTAAGGTTAAAATATAACTGATTTTATCCATTAACACTGAAGATTACATTTTAAAATGGCTAGGATTCTCTCATAGAATCTCATACCATCTTAACAGCTTGACGACTGTTATAAATAGACCTGAATGGTCAAATCAAGAGTCATCCAGCTCTTTCTTTTCTTGTCTTGATTTTGTAAACGAGAATTCTTGTTAATTTCGACAGAACCTCCGATGAACTCCATCTTCTTTGACCAACGACATCCATGGCGCCACGGAGACTGAGTTCTGGCTCGAGGAAAGTCATGGGAACGACAACAAATACACTGCCGGTTAAGGATGTCAGCTATGTTCTTGTTTCTGCGGGCACCTCGTCATTGCCATTGCTCTGTGCCGGCCTTCCTGCTATGGTAGGTGTCGGTCGTGATCACTTGCTTCGACATGTTTTTTGAAACCATAAATAGGCTTTTAGCAACGAGGAAGATGACTCGTTTTCTTATAATTGAAACGCAGAGTTGGAACTCTGTGTTAATAATAAAACGTAGAGTTAGGACTCGGTGTTAATTATGAAACACAGAGTTAGGACTCCGTGTTAATTATAAACTCTGAACGTGGGTTTTGACCTCTGTGTTTGAGGTTGAAAACATGGGTCTTGAACTTTTCGTTTGAAATTGAAAAATCTTGAACTCTACGTTTGAGATTGAAAACGCGGATCTTGACCCTACGTTCCAAAATTAGAAGGCATGTCTTGATCTCTGTGTTATAATCTAGTTTCTTACATTAGCAACTTGTTTTAGTTACTAATTTCTATTTCTTGTTTTGTAGCGCTTTTCTCCAATGTGCCGCTTTTGCAAGAGCATCATTTTGGGTACACTGATAATCCTGATGTGGGCGAAATTTTTGGTTTATGTAAAAGAATTCTGCTATGCACTTTCCCTGATTCAGAACGGACATACCAGATTAGGGAAGCCAGATGTTCCACTCTTAGAATCTTGATCACCAATTTTGACATGGAGACGCTTGTAGGCCATGATCAATTCATAAAGTCGGTGTTTTTTGGAGCGAATGACAGACTCATACATGTAGAAGACTCCATGTTGCTGCGAAGAATCAACGATCGTTTCTTCTTCCTCCCAAGCATGAGGAGAATGTATCCGCATATTTGAGTTTAAGAGAAATCACATTATTATCTAAATCTAAAATTTTATTTTTCACAACATTGCATTCTGATTTAAGATAAACATTATTTTTAGTTAATAATTTATTTTTAGAAAATAATTTATCATTTAATTCCTTCAAATCTTCTATTTGTGTAGAATTTGAAGAAACTAATTCTAAGTTTTATCTTTCATTTTTATTTTTCAAAATATTATTATTAGCATTTAAATATTTAAAATTTAATATAGAGCTCATTAAAAGCATCTAATAATTCTTTATTGTCTAAAGAATCATTTACTTCATTTTCTTATGCCATGAAGCACATGTGGGCGGATTCTTCATTTTCTCCTTCTTCATCCTCGGATGATGAATTGTCACTATCATCCCAAGTCACGATTATAGCCTTCTTATTCTTCTTCTTAAAGTTGTTGAAGTTGTTAGTATTGGTGGACTTTGATTTGGACTTAAGAAGTGGACAATTCTTCTTTATATGTCCTGGCTTATTACAATTGAAACACAAAGAAGAACCATTGTTAGTATTCTTAAACTTATTTGATTTAAACTTATATTTCTTTAGAAATAATTTGAATTTCTTTGTAATCAATGCAATATTATCATCATCTTCATCAGATTCTTCGGTGTCGGAGGATGCATTAAAAGCAAGTATCTTCTTCTTCTTTGGTTCGTCATCCTTCTTTCTACCTTCAAGTTAAACTTCATATGCCATGAGATTTCCGATAACGTCCTCTATGATGAGAGTTGAAAGATCGTTGGCCTCTTTAATAGCTGTAGTCTTCTTCTCCCATTCCAGAGTTAGTGCTCTTAGGATTTTCCTTACCATCTCAACTTGAGTGTATTCTTTGCTAAGTCTAATTAAGGAGTTGGTAATATCTGTAAATCTTGTGAACATCTCCGTGATATTCTCATTTTCTTTCATCTTGAATAGTTCAAACATATGAATAAGAATAGAAATTTTTTTTCTTCAACTTTGTTAGTTCCTTCATGTGTTACCTCAAAAGTATGCCAAATTTGATATGCTAAAGTCGAGGTAGACACTCGATTGAATTCATTCTTATCCAAAGCACAAAACAGTACATTCATTGTCTTTGAATCCAGATTCACATTTGTTCTTTGAACAGCTGTCCATTCAGTGTATGGAATGGTTGGCTTTGTGAATTTAGTATCTACAATGTTCTAAAGGTCGTAGCCAAGAGATTAGAGGTAGATCTTCATTCGACATTTACAGTAGTTGTAGTTTGTACCATCGAATAGTAGTGGTCGTTGTGTGGAATGTTCCTCTTTGAATTCTGATGTATTTGTTATTTACATCTTTCACCGTGCTCTTATACCAAGTGTAGGATCTGATCTAATACACTAAACACATAGGGGGGGTGAATAGCGTTCCTTTAAAAATTTTGCAAAGTAAATTATAAATTGCAAGGAAAGAATAATAACAATCATAGAAATTTGAGCAATCACAAAGACAAAATATTTATACTGGTTCCACTATCCCGGGTGTACATCCAGTCCCCAAGCAAATCTCACTTGAGAGTTCCACTATAATTTTAAAAAACTATTAAAATATCAAAAGCAAACTTGACTAATCTGTAAGACCATACAAATTACAACAATTTCTAAACCAAGAGATCACCTATCACACCCGAGAGTAACCTTCTTTGATAAAAGAACACGATTCCTATAAGACTTGAAGTATAGGTGTTGTGCAGCAGTGGCTTAGGAACTCTTTTAATCTCTGATTAATGTCTAACTCTTTGTATGTATGATGGAGATCAATGGCAATCTCAGAAATCACTTTTATGAACACTTAGGATGAAAATCTGAATTTCGTACTCTTAAATTTGCACAAATGCTTGATCTTATATGTATATATGATCGATGAAAATTTCTGAACTTAGTACCTATTTACAGCCCTTGAAAAGATAACTTTTTAAACCAAAATAATGTGCACAAATGGCTATAAACAGTCATAAATTAAAATTCTGAAATCTGGAAAAACTGTATCTGTAGTCGACTACAATGCTTCGTAGTCGACTACACTGAGTCAAAACAGACTCTGTGAAGTCTGATTATTTCTTAGTAGTCGACTATTATAGTCATTAGTCAACTACACTAAAAAGACATAGATTCTGGAATTTTAAACCGACTCTTAATAGTGGACTATAACTCCTAGTAGTCGACTACAAGGTAATTTCATAGAAACTGGAATTCTTCTAAGTTTTTAATAGTCGACTACAATATGTATTAGTCAACTACACTGTAAAATGACAAAAATTGATATTTTGACCAAGACTTTAGTAGTTGACTACTATTCTTATTGGTTGTTTCCGGTAAAAGTTGCTGTTTTCATTGATGTTCTCTTTTTTTGAGATCTGTTACAACTTTGAGCGTTACAACAGAGTTTAAATGAAAACAAAAGATTACAACTTAAACGAAAATAAACACGAGAGCCCGGTTTGGTACGGTCTCGCTTGCGTGGGTTGTTGGCCTGTGACGGGGACGTCGATGTCCGTGGACCGCCGACTCTTCAAGATCCTTGCCGATAAAATCCGGCAGAGTTTCGTCTATCCGCGTAGGATATAGAAACAGAACCTCGTCGATCCGC
>BQKN01012534.1:0-10959 GCA_022839385.1 Asparagus kiusianus | reverse complement strand
ACTAGCACTATAGAGAGTGTGGGGGTGTGGTTGGGAGTGTGGTTGAGGGTGTGCCCCTATCATTATTTTATCGTTAAGGGTTGCGACCTATATATAATGAGCATTGCCAACTTTCTTTTTCCAGCAATACTTTGCCATTCAATGTTGTTGTTGTCCGACATACTGCTCGGTGGATCTCTTCAAGATGACCCATACTTACCCTATGGGGAAAAAGGGAAAAAAAAGGATAATATAATCATTTCTTAAAGTATTGGTAGACTCTGAAGTTGTTGTCAAAAGTATTAATTTATCTATTTTACTCATTAAATTATGTTTATGATTTCTATATGACCATTTTGTGAGTTTATAGGCAAATATTTTTAAAACTTTTATTATCAATATGGAATAATTTTATTTTATTTTTTGTAAAGGAAGAAAGAATGAATTCTTTTTGGAAAGAATGAAAAAAATGAATGCATTCAATCGAGGACGTGGCGAGAGAGGGTAAGATGGTTTTGACAAAATTATCTTTTTTGAGCTTGATGCTCTTTTCTCTCCAATTTTTTTTCCCATATACCTTCTATTCTCTTTATATGGTAGTATAGATAGTAGTAGATTTAAGTCTAGATTATTGTTTAAAAAAAATCATATATATATTATTATTAAAATTCATCAATTTCTCATGATATTTTTTAGCATAAATAAAACTTATATTTAGTTATGTGTGTTTCTTTCTTATTCATGATATTGAATTTAGAATGGTCTAGAATCTTTTTGTGAATGGGGTATGGTGGGGCCAACCCACCACGTGAAGAAGATCAAAACCGCGTGAATGTTTCTTTTCATGTGGGGGCCACAGCATGTGCGTGTGGCCCTTTTCTCCGCGTGAGCGTGAGGTGTTCCCGAGAACATCCGAGTTTAGCAGGCAGGCCCACCCGAAACATCTCTTGCAACTATACATAAACCCTATTAATCGGCCTAGGGTTGTGGGCAATTAGAGGGTGCATGCAGGCAGAGGGTGAGAACGCAAAAGGCTGCTTGCCAAAGAGGGTCCGTGCAAGGAGAAAAGTTGGCAGAGGTGATTTTTGGCTGCAGGAGAAAAAAACGCAGAAGAAGTCAGTCGTCCTTTTAGAGTTTGTGCATCCCCTTTTGAGAGAGAGATTGTGAGGGATTTGAGAGATTGTTTGAGGGTTTAGGTTGTGAGATTGTAAACCCTAGTTGTATTCTCTCCCTCTAATAGTAGATCTCCCCCTTCCTTGCCCCGTGGACGTAAGCAATTTGCCGAACCACATAAAAATTAGTTTGTCTTGCTTTTATGATTTGTAATAGCTTATTTAGGTTCTCTCGATAGGCCAGCCCTAGAACTGATGAGTGAAAGAGCTGATATCCCACTTTATTGAGATCTTTTACTTTGGTTCGTGTTTCCTTGGTGAAACAGGAATTCCTATTGTGATTTTACTCTCTTGTTGTGCTGCCAAAATTTTCGTTGCCCACTCTCTTGGTATCAGAGCCCATATTTTAGATCTAGGATTTTGGAATTAGGTGGAGGAAGATTCTTGTGTGTAGCTTGGTTCTTAAAGTTCTAGGCTTCGGTGCAGATAGCATTAGGAGTTACCGTTGGAGATTTCGCTTTCCTCATGTGGACAGGAGATCTATTTAGAATCCGATCTAGGGTTCAATTGGGTAATTCTTAATTTTTATCAAAGTTTGATTCTTTCTCTACAACTTGGAGTCAGTTTGCAATAGGAGAAGAAGGTGAAAGAAGAAAGTCGATGGCGAGTACAGTTCAAGTTGGTTTTCAGAACACCAAAATTAGTATGGTGAAGTATGATGGTAAAATTAACTTTGATTTGTGGATGAGCGACATACAGGATGCGCTCAATGCTCAGAACTTGGAGGAGATCATCATGGTCCACGAGAGACCACCAAAATATGAAGAGGCAATATGGAAAAAGCTGAATATGAACGCTTGTGGGGTGATCAGGTCATGTTTAGAACAGGAGCTGAAGTATGATGTGATTGGGGTGATGCCTGCGATGAAGATGTGAGAAATTCTCAATAATAAGTACCTTACGAAGAGTGTTGAGAATAGGTTGCATTTGCTACGTAGGTTATTCAGATTCCAGATGTCCAGAGGCATCTCGCTTGCGGCTCATGTGAACAACTATACGAAGTTGTTGTCGGACTTGGCGAATGTTGATGAGAAGATATTGGATGAGTACAAGGCTATTATATTATTGGGGTCCTTACCGGATGAGGAGTAAGATACATTCGTGCTCACTTTGTTGAATGAGAGATCTTCTATCAGCTACAGTGGAGTTACTAATGCATTGATGAATTATGATTTGAGGAGGAAGGAGAAGGAGACTTCTCATGCTAGTACTTCAGGCAAGGCCTTGTCGACGAGAGGTAGAAGCCCATATCTAAAAGATGGTAATAGAGGAAGGTCAAAGTCAAAAGGTCATCATTAGCTAGGAAAAAACCAATGTGCATTCTGTAAGGAGCAGGAACATTGGAAAAGAGATTGTCTAAAGATCAAAGAGAAGGAGAATAGCAAAAAAAAGGGCCCGAAGGCCAATGAGGTGAATGTTGCAAAAAGCGATGATTCCGATGATTCGAGCTTTTCTCTACTGATTACTCCGGAGGTGAACCACTTGGATGCATCAGATTGGATGCTTGATTCCGATGCTACCTATCATGTGACCCCTAGGAGAGATTGATTTGCATCTTTTGAGAAGCTCGATGGGGGAGTTGTAGTCATAGGAAATGATCAGTCCTACGGCATTTGTAGGATAGGTATCGTGCGGATTCGGATACGTGATGGAGTAGTTCATGAATCAAAGGAGGTGAGATTCATTCCTCATCTGAAGAAGAATCTTATATCAGTTGGAGCTTTGGAGGCAAAGGGATTCAAGGTGACCTTTGAGGACGCTGTAGCAAATGTTACTAAGGGGTCTTTAGTGATGATGAAGGGAATCCATAGTTGGAACTTGTATTATCTAAAGGGGAGCACCGAGATTGGCCAGGTTGCTTCAGCTATTTCAGAAGCGAACATGAGCAGGCTTTGGCATTATAGGTTGGGGCACACAGGAGAGAAGTCACTGCAGGTTTTGTGCAAGTAGGGGTGTAGGCTGTCTAAAAATCACAATAGATAGCTGATCCCTATCAAGCTTTAATAATGAAAGTTACAATCAGATGACTTTCATACCAACAAATGCAAGCTGCAAATGGAGAACTTTTCACATAGATCGAGAAGAGTTACAATTCAACGATACTTCCGATAACTGATAAAACTCTATTCAGTGGTCTTCACAATCAACAGTGAGAGTTACAATCTGACGACTTTCATACCCCACAACAGCTAAAGTGAGAATTACTGAACAATGGTCCTTGCAACGCTTTACAGAAGAGGTTACAAGTCAATTAACCCTTTTTAAAACACGGAACTCATCTTCGCGTTATAATTCTTGAAATTCAGGCGACCCCCGCGTTTTCAAGCTGCAACAAGCAAAATACGAGCGGCCCTCGCGTTTTTGACGTCCAGTCAACACCCAACTCCGCGTCTTAATTCTAAGACGTGAAGTTAGGGTCCTGAACGCCAAATTTGGTGTTGACTGGTTTCAGAATGGTTTTAGAACCGTTTTCCCCACGATCTGAGGAAATCACGCCCACTTAGGAGCGGATTTAGATGGCAGTTACAACCTCTTATCATCTCAACAAACTCAACCGATTGGGTTCCAAAGGTTGAAGATTTTAGAGATCTAAACCGCACGGAGTTCAGATTGAAGAGGGAGTTCGGCTAGATTTGGAAGATCAAATCATCTACGAAATCAGTAGAGTTCTTGGCGGTTAAGAGATCAGATTCTTTAGCAAAAAAAAAATCTATTTGGCTTATTAACCGATTATTCGGTTCTAACAACTCTTTTCACAGAGTTCTAGCTCGTTCTGAGTTCTAAAACTCGTTAAGAGTTATTCCTCAAACTTACCACAGAAGTTTATTATTCCCACGAGATACAAGACGATCGGATCATCAACGGAGAGCAAATTCGATGTAAGCATTCGAAGGAGACACTCCATCGCTACCGAGAAGAAGCCAGTTTTTAAACAAAGGGGAGAATCAAATTCGTTCTCTTCTTTTTTATAATCGAACTGTAATTGCGATCGAAGGAATATAAGTTAATTTTCTTTTAATCTTTTTATTATAAATTTTCCACAAACAAAAGATGGCGACTCCGCTGGGGATGAGCTTTTCTGACGAAGAAGTGGTGGCGCAATCCGACGTCCACCTCATGGGAACAACTGTTGAAACTCTCATCGTGGAGTTTGACCAAACAAAATACGAGGAAGCCCTATCCTCTGGATCGCTTTGCCCCAAGGCCAGGCGTGGCGTCTGCAAGATCTCCAAAGAGATCAAACATGTTGTTAAAACATCAAAGAAAGTCCTCTCCTTTGGCCAAAATGCATCGAACAGCCCCTCTACCTCAGGAGCGGGCTTAGCCTCTGCCGGACTCGTACAACGAGTTGAACATCCCACATCCGCGACGTGCTACAGGCCATAAACGACCTATAGAGGAGACGAGCTCCATAAACGCCAACGACGCTACTGCTGGGGCTTTGAAACAAGCCAAAAAGAATGCCGCTTGAAGACAGAGAAGATCCATACGACGGGCACATCTTCGAGAAAGTCGGATTCTTGCCCAACGCGAAGATCGCGTTTTAGAGGCTTTGCCCGAGCATAGCGTTTCCACCACGAAACGCACGCTTCGCGACAATGAGCCTAACTATGAGCCTCGGCTAATACAGCTGAAACGCGACCCTCAGTGACGTATTATTCCTCAAAAGTCTGTTTCAACAACCAAACGTGACCCTCAGGGGTGCGTTCAACCAAAATATGACCCTCAAGGGTCTGTTTCATCATTTAAACGTAGGCCTCGGCCTAATGTTTACAAATCCAAACACGACCCTCGTGTTTCTCTTCAACAACGCGACCCTCAAGCGGTCCACCAAGTTCAAAAAGGTCAACATGGGCTTAAAATCCATGTTCGACGAGAATCCGTCTTACCCTCTCAAGAACAGGGGGTGCCATCTCCTTCCTCACGCTCAGAAAGAGATATCTCTCAGGTGTCTGACTTGCGGGAATTATTATCAAGAGGAAGACCAACTCAGCAAGCAGCTCATTCATGCCAGTATGAGCAGCTTATATCAGCAGTCCTTTCAGAAGGCCACTGCTGTACACCTGAGCCTCGCAAGTCTGTGTTCGACAGACTGGTTGACGTCGCCAGATCTACCAAGCGATGATGTCATCAGAAGAAGAAGGTTTCTGAAGCTGAATATCCTCAGGTCACTATCAACGTGATCGGCAGAGGGAAAGCCTCGCATCCTAGTTCTGACAAGTCGCAAAGAAGTCATTCCCCGACTGTTCGGGAAATTTGTGACGAATTTGAAGGAGTATACCAGCATACTCAGACTCGGACAGGAGCTATCCGCTCGGTCGACTATCAAAGGTTGGCCAAGGGGATTATTTCTGATGATGAACATTCGGTAATTGTCGAATCTCAATCTTCAAGCTCCGTTATGGCACGAGAGGCTTCCGTTTACATGACGGGAAACCCCGAAGATTTAGCCAAGAGAGTTGATGAACATCACATCATGATCCAGGCACAACAAGAGACCCTTCTTCAGATGAAGGATATGTTAGCCCAGCTCCTTGCTGAAAAAGGCCAAAGACCGGAATCTTCCTGGAGGATAATATCTAAGGGAAAGCAAAATGCACCTAAGCATTCGGATCACGAGGCTCAGAACATAGAATCTTCTTCTGAAAATGAGAAGGTGACGGAAAAAGAATTGCACCCTCAGTCCACTATGGTGGACGAGCTAGAAGCTCGCCTCAACGCAATCACTAATAGAAGCGAGCTCCGCGAAGAAGGGGTAATACGACCTTACCCCGCTGAATGAGACACAGCACCCTATCCACCTAAGTTTAAGGCTCCAACCTTGCAACCGTTCGATGACACAGGTTCGTCGAATCAGCACATCTACTACTTCAAGTCTCAAACTGAAGATGTGGTAGCGAACGATGCCATCCTGACCCTTTGTTTATCGGCACTCTCAAGGGTGTCGCTTTCGAGTGGTTTATAAAATTGCCTGCCGGATCTATTCAGAAATGGGTAGATCTAGAAAGGCTTTTCTTAGCTAGGTTCTTTAAAGACGACACAAAAGTTTCGGTCCCGACTCTTCTAGCCACTAAACAAAGGAAAGGAGAGTCTATCAAGGCGTATGTTGAGAGATTTCGCAGCATGGCACTGCGGTGCCCGTCAAGTATGACTCAATCAACTTTGGTTGAGACTTGCAGGCATAATTTGCAGACCTAGCCCCTCGCACAGATGGGGGTGGCGGAATATCACTCCTGGAGATAGCTGGTTTCGCAGGGAGAACAAGCCGAAGAAATCGTTGCTCGTGTCAAGGCTGAAGAAATTCCCCAACCGAAACCGCAGCAACAGCGCAACCAACATAATGCTCCTCGATCCAAGGGGAAAGAGACTCTGGCTGCCGACACCAATACACGGGCATCACCGGCTAAGCAAAACAAGACACCGAACCTACAAAGAGCACCCAAACAGTATTCATTCAAGGAAGAGCATGTGGACACCCTGTTCCAGTTACTTCGGAAGAACAACAAGCTGTAGCTTCCCAAAATCAGGAAGCCGGATGAGGCAGAAAAAGTCGATGACCCTAATTACTACCGTTATCACAGGTTCCTGGGTCACCCTACCAGAAAATGTTATGTATTCAAAGACATTCTACAAAACCTGGTAAATACAAACGTGCTCACCCTGAAGCCCGAACAAAAGACCGTGTCCACCAACTTGGTAGCGGTCCAATTTGGTAATTTCCCTCCGGTAGTAACCGCGAACGGCGTCATTCCCATCCACAAGGGGGAGATGCATATGAAAAATACTGACTTGCACAGTCAGGAAGACAGAGGGTTGGTACCCCTAACTACCCCAAAAGGGAAGATCATGTGGGGACATCCCGACCTAGTTGAAGATCGACAATGGATGAAATCCACGTCCAAAAAGAAGGGAAGAAAGGCTAAGACATCCAATATGATTAGCCCCTCTGTTAATGAGAATGATGATCATCTCAAACCTCTTACCGACTCAGAGGAAGAGAGGATTACCTTGGCGGCATACCCAGGAGGCAACACTGACACTCGGTCAGAAAAAGCTTATTTGATGGACTACGACCAAAGCGCTCAAGCAACTGAAGAACAGTCCCAAGACGCTGGGGGTTCTGTACCGAAGAAGCCAGTTGATAAGGGAAAACAGAAGGAGATCCGGTTCAATAAAAACCTTATCCAAGAGCCCGGGGAGTCAAGCACTCCCTTCCAATTCAACGTCATGACGCAGCTAGCCAACATACCGGCCAAGATTACTCTATATGAAGGTTGTCCAAAACTACCAAGAAAGCTCTGATTGAGGCATTAAAGAATACGAAGAGTTTTATTACACAAGTCGCTCCAATCCCTGAAGCTTCCGAAGACCAACCATGCTTGTAATGCCTACAAGCAGTGAGAAGTTTACCATGCATATCATTTACTCAGAAAGATATACAAGTCAAACACAAGCACGACAGACCGCTGTACTACACAGCGTATATCGGATCCTCTGAAATCAGTCGTGTCCAAGTTGACCCGGGCTCAGCACTTAGCATCATGCCTTACAGGGTCATGCAGGTCTTAGGGATTCCTATGCATCGGCTAAACACCACTCAGACTACCATCTTCGGGTTCAACGCTAACAGCACTCGGCCCCTGGAAAAGATCAAACTCAGATGCCAGATTAGAGATCTCAAGTCCGAAGTGACTTGTTACATTATAGATGCGGACACATCCTACAATCTTTTGTTGGGACGATCATGGATTCATGCAAACCGCATCGTCCCATCTACCCTATATCAGGTTATGAAGTATGCTAATGATGAAGGAGAAGTTCGAACCCTGATTGCAGAAAAGTATCCTTTCCGAGGGGTGGAAAACTTTCACACCGACTCCGTCTTCTACCTAGAATCCCAGGAGAAAGAAGATGTTGACAGTGGCAATGAAGCTGATATCGAGCCAGATCCTAAAGAAGATTGTCCATGGGAATTAAACTTTAATGTAATGGGTCAGGATGAGAGCAATAATAATGTACTGAGTGAGGGCGAGTGGTGCATTAATGAAGATTTTATTTTGGCGTACTTGTCTGATGTGTCCTCTAAAAATGAACGAACAGAGAATGATCGTAATACAGGTACCAACCCGTGGCACACATTGTGTGCAGAGGCATCTCTCACATTGTCAATTAAGTCATCCTTCGCGTCAAATGAAGAAGCAGAAGATGCACAAAAGGCTTTCTTCAAAGTCCCATCCAAAAGAAAAGGGCAGAGGCCGATCCATTTTGGTAAAGTTAAATCCGAACCGCTCAAACGGAGAAGTTCAGAAGAAGATGATGGAGCTCCTCAATTCCATTACCATAAACCTAATTCTATACATTTGATGAAACGAATGGGATATAACTTTAACAAAAAACAGGGTCCAAACTTCGGGAAAGGAAGGCGAATGCCGATCCGAACGTCTCTAACACCCAAAGGAAAACCTCTGGATTATTATCAAAAAACCAGAAGGGATGTGGGCTACGTCACAACTCCCTCCGTTTCAGAAAATGAAATCAGTAATTATTTGCGTCAGGACCATTCATCTGGAACATCCTCATGGGAATCCGACATCAGTGTCGAACCTTTCTTTAAAAGTTTGGCCGTGAACATGGTTTCAACTAGTCATCCAGATGAAGACGCAGGAGGTAATGAAGAATTGATCGAGTCAACCAATGACCCATTGATCAAACGCCTTAACATATTGTGGGCTATGCGTTTCGAACAACGCGAACCACCTACTGAAGATAACATAATTCAGATCAACATGGGGGACGAATCTGACCCGAAACCGATCTTCATAAGTGAAAGCATATCACCATCCGAGAAAGAAGACCTTATATCTCTTATTAGAGAATATATAGATGTCTTCGCTTGGAATTACGAAGACATACCCGGCCTTGACCCAAAAGTGGCAATGCATCGTCTCAACATTGATCCGGATGTAAAACCCATTAAACAACAACAACGTAGGTTTCGTCCAGAGATCACGGAATCAATTGAGTCAGAAGTTAAAAAGCTTATAGACTCGGGATTTGTCAGAGAGGAACAACACTCGGACTGGGTAGCCAACATTGTTCCGGTGCCCAAGAAAAACGGTAAGGTCCGTATATGCATCGACTTTTGTGACCTTAACGCAGCTTGTCCAAAAGATGAGTTTCCTCTTCCCATCACTGATGTCATGATCAACAATATTTGTGGATATAAAAGGATGTCTTTCATGGATGGATTCTCCGGATACAATCAAATCAAGATGTATCCTAAAGATGAAAAGCATACTATGTTCAGAACTCCACTAGGGGTGTATTGCTATACAGTGATGCCCTTTGGCATAAAAAACACAGGCGTAACTTATCAACGTGCAATGAACGCCATCTTCCACGAACATCTGCGTAAGAAGATAGAATGTTACGTTAACGACATAGCAGTAAAAAGCCAACATAAAGGTGATCATCTTACAGACTTGAAGATAATGTTCGATATCATGCGAGAACATCAGCTGAAGATGAACCCAACAAAATTGTTCCTCGGAGTATCAAGCGGAAAATTCATGGGATTTATGGTCACATCCAAGGGAATTTCTCTTGATCCAGAGAAAGTGTGTGCCATCCAAGACATGCCGCCGCCGAAGAATCTCAAAGAACTTAGAGGTTTGCAAGGCAGACTGACCTACATTCGGTGATTCATATCTAATCTCTCAGGGCGCTACCAACCTTTCTCTAAGCTTATGAAGAAAGGCGTGTCCTTTGTTTGGGATGAAGAATGCCAAAAAGCATTCAAAGAGATTAAGGGATATCTCACCCAACCGCCAGTTCTCGTGGCCCCAATATCAGGAAAACCATTCTTGTTATATGTGAGAGCCATGAACCATTCTCTTGGAGCTTTGTTGGCCCAGAGCGACGATTAAGGGCAAGAGCAAGTCATCTACTACTTAAGTAGGACTATGATTGGAGGCGAGTGTCGGTATAACCCGGTCGAAAAAGAATGTCTCGCTTTGGTATTCACAGTTCAAAAAATACAACATTACCTAGTTGGACAAACAATTCATGTCATTTCTAAGGTAAATCCCTTAAGAGTTCTGATGACGAAACCATCATCTCTAAATTGTCGGCTCGCAAAGTAGGCCATCTTCTTGTCTTAATATGACATACAATTTATGCCCCAAAAAACAGTCAAGGGTCAAGCATTGGCAGACTTCTTAGCCGATCACCCGATGCCAGGGACATCTAAGTTGTATAAAGAATTGCCCGACGTAGTTGCTGAAGCTTGTGTCACTCGAGAATCTACGCAAGTGTGGAAATTATTCTTCGACGGTGCATCCAGAGCAAATCCTCATGGAGCAATTACAGCAAGAGTAGGAGTAGTACTCATCTCTTCAAACAGGCACGTGATTCCAAGGGGATTTTCCTTGATTGAATCCTGCACCAATAATGTAGCCGAGTATAATGCTCTGCTATTGGGAATGCAATTTGCTGAAGAACTTAATATTCGGCATCTCGAGGCTTACGGTGACTCTCAGCTCATCGTAAATCAAGTCTGAGGGGAATACGAAGCGCGTCATGATGATCTGATCCCGTACTACTTCACAGTGCTAAAGCAAGCTAAGAAGTTCGAAGGTTTCTTTATTGAATATATTCCACAAGCTCAGAACGCTTATGCAGACGCTTTAGTCTCGTTAACAACTTCGCTAGCATTGTCACCAGGGGCCGAAACAATGATTCTAGTCACGGGACGTGAGCTATGAAAGGCCCTAGAGGGGGGGTGAATAGGGTTTATGGACTAATGAAA
>BQKN01012409.1:0-10677 GCA_022839385.1 Asparagus kiusianus | reverse complement strand
GATTCCTCAGCCCGTTAGCTTGATTCCGCACACGAGTGGATTTATTCTGTTGTTTGCGTGCGGTTCGTTAGCCTTGTAGTCTCGTTAATCCGCTTCATCGCGTATCATTTGGCTTCGGTGTTGTGGACTAACGATCGTGTTTGCATACGTCGCCCGATGGTTGGTTTAACGTCGTCGAGCTGTGTTAAGGGACCTATAGGCAGTTTTATACGCCTACAGATACCCCCTCCATAGTATTTTAGCCTCGTTCTTTTATAGAAGAGTCTGGAATACTTTGGATATGATTGTCCCATCCTTCAATCGGTTATGACGGGATATTTGGAATGGCTTCTATTCTTGATTCCTTCAGTCCTCCAGGCTATTCGGTGCTTTGTCGAATGTCTGTAAGGGTTCCGGTGCTATATTTATTGTCTGACCGTTTGTCAAAATTTTGAACTTGAAGTCGATTCTCGATTTCCTGACTTTTTAGCTCGAGTTTGCTGTTTCAACATAGAACTGACCATCGATTATCGGTGTTGAATCTTCATTTGCAACACATTGTCCGGCGTTTGAGCTTTATTGCGACGCGTTGTCCGGCGTCCAAGCTTCATTGTGACGCGTTGTCCGGCGTTCGACACAGTTTATACTCGTACGTCTGCTGGAGTATACACAGTTTAAGCTATTAAGGAATTAGTGCGTGGCAGATACTTGAGTCACGAGACCAATCTATAGAATTGATGCGTTAATGACTCGTATTTATAGAATTTTTGGCAAATTCTTAGCCATCAACGGGTTTGATGAGCCTTTACTGACTACCGTTTGAGTCGGGCTAGCATGCGGATTGTTTAAGTCCGTTCCGCATGTGACGTTAAGCTAAAAGAGTTAACCCTTTTAGTGCTACGATATTGAATATGTAGACTTCGTCTTTCTCCTGTGAAAAGACTAAACAGCAACGTGTATGAGACGTTGACTTAGGATTTTTGGCAAATCCTCAGCCTTTAACGGATTTGACGTGCTCTTACCGACTACCGTTTAAATCGGGCTTACATGCGGATTGTTTTAGTCCGTTCCGTATGTGACGTTATGCTAAAGGAATGAACTCCCTTAGACTTTGTGCTATGATGTTGAATACATAGGCTTCACCATTTGTTACGGGAATAGGCTACCCGGCGACGCGTGTTAGGCATTGACTTTAGGATTTTTGGCTAACCCCCAGCCTTCAACGGATTTGATTAGCCTTTACCGACTACCGTTTGAGTCAGGCTAGCATACGGATTGTCTAAATCCATTCCGCATGTGATGTCGTGCTAACGGAATGAACTCCCTTAGACTCTTTGCTACGACTTTGAATACGTAGACTTCGCCATTGTTACGGGAATAGGCTACCCGACAACGTGTATTAGACGCTGACTTATCCTTACTTAGGTTTCAGGATAAAATACCCCAGAATCGAACTCTGGTGTCTTTTTCTACGGAGAAAGACTAAACCGGCGACGCGTGTTAGGCGTCGGCATATCCTTTCTTAGGATTCAGGATGAAATTCCACATGTGTGTAAGACATGGATTTTGATGTTATTAATAACAACCTGCCACAATGTTGAATGTGTGGGCGAGTGTTCTTTTTAACGGTTAAGAACTAACCGGCGGCGCGTGTTAGGCGCAGACTTATCCCTGCTTAGGTTTCAGGATAAAATACCCTAGAATCGAACTCTGGTGTCTTCTTCTACGGAGAAAGACTAAACCAGCAGCGTGTGTTAGGCGTAGACTTATCCCTGCTTAGGATTCGGGATAAACTTCCTAGGATGAATCCTAAATTTTTGAAAAAGGATTGATGTGGGAAAAGAAGAATTTTATATTCTATTCCCCGAACAAGGAAGGAAGAATTTTATATTCTATTCCTTGATTCTGGAAAGGAAGAATTTTATATTCTATTTCCAGTGCAAGAAAGAAACTAGAAGTGGGATCTCCACTCCGAGAATCCGGAAGATCTAAATAAGTTTACCTTTTATAGGATCGGTTATCTAGATGAGTTTTTCGTTCATCGAAATGAAATTTCAACTTTGGTTATGACCATGAAGAGGTTTAACCAAAGAGAAAAGAAGGGAGTCCTTTCGTTTATCGAAAGGAGGCTCTGAATTGAAAGTGGACCTCTTGTTCGTGGAAAGAATCAAGAGGGGAATTTGTTGTTGGCTTAGACCAGAAAGACATTTTTGGTGGACTCACTGTCAATTGAAATTGATCAGTGAGGGATTTTGGTGGTAAGAAATAATTTTGGGTTATCCTCTAGAATATTAAGTGTAATATTCTTCGAGGAACTTCCCGATAAATGGGTTATCCTGAATGTACTAGGGATAGTACTTTTTCAGGAACTTCCCATTTATTGGCATTAATTACCTGACGCCCTCTAGAGAAATGAGGCGATATGCGCCGTTTGAATAAACTGTGTCTATCACAAACGGTCCTTCCCATTTGGGTTCAAATTTACCTTTCTTCTTGGAGTTGAGGATTATCGGTCGGCGAGCAGCGAGGACCAGATCTCCTTCCTTGAAGCTTCTCTGTCGGACTCTTTTGTTAAAAGCCCTAGATATTCTACCTTGATAAAACTCAATGTGTTGTTGAGCTTCCAAGCGCCTTTCATCCAACATTTTGAGTTCTTCGAGACGTTTTTGATGTTGCTCTTCCGTCGTCATCTCCGTTGCGAAAGCGATTCGAAGAGATGGGATTTGGATTTCCAACGGTAGCACAGCTTCACATCCGTATACCAACGAATACGTGGTGGCTCCCGTAGGTGTGCGTACGGTGGTGCGATAAGCCCAGAGTGCTTCACCGAGTTTATCGTCCCAGTCTTGTTTATTGGTCTTCACGAGCTTTGACAGGATCTTAATGATCGTCTTGTTAAAAGCCTCAGCTAATCCATTCGCAGCGGGATAATAAGCTATTGACGAAACATCTTGAATTTTGAACTTGTCACAAAACCTGACGAAAGTGTTGCTTATGAACTGTGGACCGTTGTCATGAATGATCCGTCTTGACACGCCGTGTCGGTATATGACATGATGCTTGATGAAATTGATGACGTTGTTCGTCTTCACTTCTTTAAGCGGAATTGCTTCAGCCCACTTTGAAAAGTAATCCATGATTGCGAGAATAAATCGATCACCTTTGACTGAAGGGGGAAAAATAGGACCGACAATGTCCATACCCCATGTCTCGAATGGCCAGGATGTGGTTGACGTGTGTAACCGCTCTGGTGGTTGGTGCATATAATTTGCATATACTTGACATGCGTGACATCCTCGGGCGTATTCTATCGCGTCACGAACCATTGTTGGCCAAAAATATCTCATTCTCCTGATGCGATCGTACAGTTTAGGACCAGGCTGATGCGCACCGCATTCTCCTTCGTGTGCTTCCTTAAGAACTTCTTCTGCTTCTTCGTTCGAAAGGCATCGGAGTAGTAAATCATCATACCCTCGACGGTATAATGTACGGGTCTCGGTATTATAGAAGAACCTTGGTGCTCTTCGGCGGATGGATTCCCTTTCTTTTACATCCTCTGGCAGAATACCATATTGGACGTAGTCAATGATGGGAAAACGCCAATCTCGGGACTCAGACCCGATTTGAGTTGAGTTCACCTCCTTAGCGTTTATGTTTCTGTCATCTTCCTCTTCGATATCCATATTGTATATGGGTATGCAGAGTTGATGTGATCTTACTGTGACTAGCAGTTCAGTTTCGGGCGGCTGCGCAAGTGATACTGCTAGTGCTGTCAGTGCATCCGCATAAGCATTCTGGAGACGAGGGATGTATTCAATAAAGAATTCTTTGAAAGAATCTGCCATTTTGACGGCCTCATGGTGGTATGGGATCAGGTCTTGGTTCCTGACTTCATACTCTCCACGGACTTAGTTGACTATCAATTGAGAATCCCCAAAAGCTTCGAGATATTCGACCCCTAGCTCCTTGGCGAAACTGAGTCCAATGAGAAGCGCGTTGTACTCGGCTACGTTATTGGAACATGGATCTGTCAGTGAATAAGCCCGAGGCATCACATGCTTCCCTGCGGAAACTAAGACAACTCCAACTCCGGCGGAGATTTTAGAACATCCAGGGGTTATTGCCACATTAGCTGCTCTCGAAGCACCATCGAAGTATAATTACCATACTTGTTGATGCGGCGTGGTGTTAACCTCGTGGGTTTCGTCCGGCAAGTCATCATATACTTCTGCCATATCCGTTGTCGGGTTTGCCGCCAAAAGATCACAAATCGCTTGTCCTTTGACCGACTTCTGCTGTTTGAAGTACAGATCATACTAGGACAAGAGAAGGGCCCACTTCGCTAACCGCCAATTCATCGAACCCGGTTGCGTCATAAATACCCGTACTGGATTAACATTAGAGATAACGTAAATCGTCTGTCCGACCAAGTAATGCAGCATCTTTTGTACTGCGAATACCAATGCGAGGCATTCTTTCTCAATCATCGGATATCGGGACTCAGCGCCTACCAAAGTCCGACTTAAGTAATAAACCGCCTGTTCGTGACCATTACCATCGTCTTGTGCTAATAAAGCACTTATCGAATGGTTCATCGCCTTGATGTAAATCAAGAACGGTTTACCTAATTTTGGTGCGACAAGAATAGGGGGATTCGTCAGATACATTTTGATGTCTTCGAGTGCTTTTTAGTAGGCGTCATCCTAAATAAATGACACACCTTTCTTGTTTAGTTTAGAGAATGGTTGGCACTTCCCAGAAAGATTTGAGATGAACCGCCGGATGTAAGCTAAACGCCCTTGCAATCCTCTGAGTTCTCTTAGATTTCTCGGGGGTTGCAATTCATGTATCGCCTTCACTTTGTCAGGATCGATGTGTATACCTTTAGTGGTGACGACGAATCCAAGGAATTTTCCGCTGGACATTCCAAGGAAGGATTTAGTGGGGTTCATCTTCAATTGATGACTACGCATGAGATCGAACATCGTCTTCAAGTCATTGATGTGATCTTCTTTGTCGTGGCTTTTTACGACCAAATCGTCAACATAGCATTCGACTATTTTCCTGAGATGTTCTTGGAAAATCTTCGTCATTGCTCGTTGGTACGTGGTGCCTACATTCTTTAGACCGAAAGGCATCACCGTGTAGCAGAAGACACCGAGGAGTGTTCTGAACACTGTATGCTTCTCATCATCCGGGTGCATCTTAATTTGGTTATATCCTAAAAAGCCATCCATAAAAGACATTCTCTCAAATCCGCACGTATTGTCGATGATGACGTCCGTGATTGGGAGAGGAAAGTCGTTTTTTGGACATGCCGCATTCAGGTCCCTAAAGTCAATGCAAATCCTGATTTTACCATTTTTCTTCATGACTGGAACAATATTGGCTAGCCAGTCTGGATGTTGCTCCTCTCGGATAAACCCTGAGTTGATCAATTTCTTAACCTCTGCCTCAATGGCTTCCATAATCTGCGGGCGAAACCATCTCTGCTGCTGTTTGACAGGTTTGGCATCCGACTTGATATCGAGGCGATGCATTGCCATATTGGGGTCAAGCCCTGGCATGTCTTCATAGTTCCAAGCGAAGACGTCGATATATTCCCTGATGAGAGCAATTAATTCCTCTTTCTCATTTGGGGGAAGACTATCGCTGATGAATATGGGCTTTGGGTTGGCCTCATCGCCCATATTAATTTGGACTATTTTGTCTTCAGTGGGGGGTTCCCTCTGTTCAAATCTATCGACGTACTGCATGTTCAGGTGATGAACCCATGGGTCTTCCCACGTTGGCATTTGATCGTCATCCTCCATTGTAGATGGATCAGCTGTAGTCATGTTCGACATTAGGGCTTTGAATACTTCCCCCAGACTTGTATCGGAATCCCATTCCGAGGAATCTGATGAGTACCCATCCTTGTATTGCTTAGATGATTGGTCATTGATTAACCAGCAACACTCGTCTTCTGAGGAAGAGACATACCCTAATCCTCGTCTGAATTTATAATAATCATCCGGTTTCCCTTTTGGTACATATGCTGCTTTGGCTGGAATGCGGGAACCTCGATCAAAGTACAAACCTTCTCCGAGTGTGAAATCATATCCCTGTTTTTCCACGAGTTTGCGCGCTTCCGGACTATACTTAGATAAGTGCCGACCAGGTTTGTCTTCATCCTCATCTTCTCTTAGGAAATGATCAGGTAATGGAAAACTCTCTCCTTTACCGTAAACCACTTCTTTTTCGCCTCCTATTTTGGCAGGAACGATCAGGGTTGTTCCGAAAGAATGCTGGAGGTGTTTCTTTGTTACATAAGACGATTGAAGCGGCGTATATAAATCAGGATTATTGTATAATCCCTTTATCACTTCATCAAGAGACAGTGAGTACTCTAAATCATCATTTATTTCAATATTGGTAAGTTGCCAGTTACAACTGCCATCTGACGATTGTTCATCGTCAAGATTGATTACAAAGGGTACAATGTCATTTAAAACCCATTGTAATCGAATCCGGCTTCGGTATCAGCTTCTTCTCCGCTGTCCGTGCCCTAGGCCGATGGTTCAGTATCGGATTCGTTACCATAAAGGAGAGAATCAGTGAAATAATTCTCAAACCCTTTGAATGGTTGCTTATCCGCGACCACCGTCCTGACTTTACCATCAGTGTCAACATATTTCAAACACTAATGGAGAGTGGAAGGAATTATAACGTTACTATGGATCCAAGGCCGACCCAGTAGTAAGTTATATGATGTCTCAGCATCAATCACGTAACATGTGACTTCCGTCTTCAGATCACCCATTTGACATTTTATCCGGATTTTTCCCAAATGTCTTGACCCGCTGGTGTTGAATCCGTAGATAACAGTGCCTGTAGACGCCAATTTACTGACTGGAATGCCGAGGCTATGCATCAAGCGAAGCGGCATAATACTCACAGCGGAACCCGGATCCACTTGGATTCGGTTGACTTCGCTGGAGCCAATGTACCCGATAAAATACAGGGGTCGATCATGATTCGAATTTTTCGTCTGCATATCCTCTTTGGTGAAGGTAATGCAGGAAAGGTTCTTAGCCGCTATATTGCATTGTTGAATTAACGGTTCTGGTTCTTCCGGCACCGGCTTGACCCGAGTAAGGAATGCTTCTAAATCGGCCAAGGCCTCTTGTAAGGCTTCCCTGGTCTCCTTAGATAACCGTAGCAACTCATACAGTGTTATCCACGCTGGAATATTAGCTAGTTGAGCCATAATATCGAAGATGCGCGGAGTGTTCGAGCTCTCCGGTTTATCTCTTCCAATCGGACGATTGAAACGAGACTGCTTCAGATTCTGAACCTCCTGGGGTCTCTTTCCTTTCTGTTTATCCACCGGCTGTCATCGAGCCTCTTCAACCGGTTTAGGAACTGCAATCACCCCCAGCTCTGTGAGAGTTTTGGCTGGTCCCCGTTTAGTCACCCCCTGCTCAGCTAACTGATCACTGGGTGAAGGATATTTGAAGTGGTACTGGTTTCCGCTTCTGGTGACAAAGACTTCTTGTTCTTCTTCGGAGAGCGGGAAGGTAGGAGCTTCATCACCATCCTCTTCGAAGATTGCAGAAGTAGCATTGCAGGACTTGCCTTTACCCTTCTTGGTCGAGGAAGTCGCCCACTGATCATCTTTAATAAGATCCGGATGAACCCAGAGGATTTCACCGTTTGGGACTGTGTGTGGCACAAGTCCCTTTTGGCGCTGTCCATATGGGTCATCATTCACCATCTTCATTCCTACTTTGGTGACGCGTTTTGGCTCGAACCATGTTGTGGGCACCGATCCAAAGCTGATTGACACTGCATTTGCTCCTACATTCTTGGCAGGCTTCGGGGTTATGACCCCTACGTCAATCAACGCCTGGATCTTATCTTTGAGGTGGTAGCATGACCTCGTAGGGTGATGGACCGCTCTATGGTACGCGCAGTACTTTGGATCCGTCACTTTGCTGGCCCCTTCTTGATCTGCGATCGCCGGCAGCTGGATTTTGTTATTCTCTAACAGGTACTTGAAGATGCCGGGAACTTCATCATCTTTGAAGGAGTAAACTTTAGGAAACCTTGGCTCCGAAGATTTCTGTTTCTGAGGCCGTTGTTGACGCTGCTGCTGTTGCTAAGGTTGCAATTGGAAAGTTTGGTTAGCATCAACTGCATTAGCATGTGCCTTACCTTTCCCCCTTGGGTTGAAATTCTGCGTTGGAGCATTCGCCGCTTGCTGGCCTCTCTCCGCCTTCTTCCTTCTGAGGAATCGCTCGGCTTGTTCCCCTCGGACCTTCAAATCCTTCCACGTTTTGGATGGTGCTGTCCCCATTACTTCCAACACATCCAATAAAAGATTGTTGTGGCAGGTCTGGAGAATGAACTCCTCGGTGATCGGGTCCCGGCAATTCATCGCCTTGTTCCGAAACTTTTTGACGAAGGTGTCGACTAACTCCCCGTCTTTCTGTTTCTCGTCCAGCAATGATCCAATAGATATCTCGGTGTCGTCGTCGAAGAAATTGGTGAGGAACTTAGTCTCCATATCATCCCAGCTATTCACGCTATCTGGCTTGAGGCGGCGATACCAATCGAAGGCGGCTCTGCAAAGAGTGCCAACGAAGGACCGTACCATCAGAGGCTCATTGCCAGAGATAACCCCCAAGTGTGATTTGAAGTAAATCACATGCTGAGTGGGTGAACCCTTCCCATCAAACGGCGTGAAGTTGAATAGGTTGAACTTCGCCGGATATGGGATTGATTCCCATTCTCTTGGGTATGGACAAGGAATGCCCGTTTTCTTCACCTCTTGAGCAGAAATCAACGTATTGATCTTGCTCTCGAGATTTTTGATCTTCAAACTTTCACCCGTATTTTCGTTAGCACAATTCTGAGGTGGAAGCGTGGCGTTATGACTAGCATCCTCATTACCACCCCCTGCATTGACGGGAGGATTATTGGCATTGCGAGCTTCATCCGTATCCATGTGCTCATCTTCCTGAACAACCTGGTTACGGCGGCTTGGTTCGCCTTGCTGGTTCGTCAGTGCCTGGATTTGTTGCTCATGCATTTCTCTCATATTCTGCATGGCCATCTGCATTTCGAACCTGAAGCTCTCCTGTTGTTTGGCCATGGCTTCTTCGAGCCGATGTTCCCTTGCTGGTCATATTGGTGGTGACCCTTGAAAATTCTCCATCTTCGACCACCGTTCTTCTTTGTCGGAAACGCCTATGCCTTGGTTTTGGCGTTTTTGCTGTGAGTCTTTCGAAAACCAAAATTCTCTCGGGGACTATCTTGACGCAGTTGCACTCAGACAATACTGCCCGAATGAGTTTGGAACAAGGACATTGAGTTGTCAATTCTCGAGGACTCCTTTTCCTTGTTTTACTCGTACCCCCAACACGATAGTACAACTCATCGGTTTGTAGGTCGGAGTAACCTATCGTGTGTTGGCACGATTTCTCAGGTATAACGTCATCATCATCAGACGATAATGTTTCCTTCTGAGGGCAAACTGCCTTCTTCGGGCTTTCGAGAGTCACGCGCCTCGAAACATGCCTTTGTGGGCGTGAATTCTCAGTGGGCTCCTGGACTTTAATGTGCAGAGTAGTGCGCTTAGTCGTCCTGATCTCTTTGTCATGTTGAGGGTTGCGGCGACACCCAGCATGTTGAATCGTTCGGGGCTTCTTTAGTGTGCCCAAACGTTCTTGGACTGGAGCTTTGCTTCGCTCCTCGGGAAGTGGACCGAGGCGCTCCAAGGCTGACTTCCTTCTTTGGGATGGTCATGCGGGATCTCCCGGAGTAGTTGTGGAAATCATCGGCGATTTGGGTTGGTTCGCCGGAGGTTGGACTTTTGAAGGCTGTAGTTGTTGCTCCTTAGCCTGAATCGCCACTTCAGACTTTAGCCTCCAAACTTTGCGGGTTGATGGCGGCTTCTTAGCCACTTCTTTCTGCAGCTTTCTACGGGCTTCTTTGACTTGAGCCCGTGCCTGCGCTGATAGTGTGCGGCGCTTGTGAATGCGCTCTTCCAGCGTCGAACGATTTCGTTTGACACGGACCCATTCCATCGTTGGCGGCTTAGAAGAGTTGCCGTTCATCAGTTGCTGAGGCTGTTTGCCTCTTTTGTTCTTCAGATCCGCCTTGTAGCGGACTCCGTCTACGGATTCCATCGCCTTCGCGTACTGTCGCGCCAAGCGCTGACGTTGCCTTTGACGGGCTCTCTTCGAGAGAGTCACCACGCCCTTTGTGGCGGAAGAGTTGGCCAGAATAGATCTGACCTGGTTGGAGGTTGGGGAAATCTCACCCGATGTAACTTTGGCATCAAACGGGGTGAGATCTTCGTTGGTGTTTTCTACATCTTCATACCAACGAGCTTTTCTCCCGGAGGAGAACTTCTTGGACTTACGGGGGGAGGTAGATCCGGACGAGGATGACAGGTACTCCTCGAACTTCTGCTGGTCGAATTCATACTCGACCTCCTCCACGACCGGGATTGAGATCCGCGGTTGCGACGCTTCGATCTCGGCAGCGAGATCGTCGGCTCCCACTGTGGTCGCCAGATTGTTCACGGGAAAAATCGTTGCTTTCTTCATTGATTCCATTGCTATCTTAAATAACAATTTATCGGTTACAAAGATCCGGTCTTTTCATAAGATCCGGTTACAACAAAATCAAATAAAAAAAAGAAAAATTACA
>BQKN01012402.1:0-10187 GCA_022839385.1 Asparagus kiusianus | reverse complement strand
ACAAATAGAAGCTGAGTCTTGTTAAAGTAAAAAACTACAGGCTTCAATCCTCACAATTATTTCAAATTTTGAGGATGATGGAAGGGAAATTTATCAGTCAAACAAAGAAATCCAAGTTAAAATTCTACTAGATACTTACATGAATTAGATTTTGCAAAATAAGATATGGCAGAGTGAATCAGTTTCAATCAATGAAAGAGAAGAGGTCATATTAGAGTCTAAAATTATAACCATCAAATCTCCGTACGACTTTAAAGTTTTGATAAGAGAACTTCAAATTAACTCATATATTTTAGTAGACCATGACGAACTATAATATCATGCGCATATATTGATCATTAGCTTTACTCATGTTCGGCAAGATCCAAAATTTGGTTATCTCAGTGTTATAAGAAATGAAATGGGTTTTTTATATGTTTGGCATATGGAGAGTGAAAGATGATTATTTATTTATTTATTTTAAAGGAATAGCGAAAGGTGATGTTGAGCTGGAACTTGTGCGCGGTCTAAAAGTTTTCTACAACTTGTTGATTATTAGTTGACTACTTGAGGAATATTATGTTGTAAGGAGCAAACCAACTAATTAAGTAGGGATTCTTGGAGTGTTCCGGTGAGGCAAGTTCTTTATATTTAACGAAGCAAAAGAAGAGAGGTAAGCACTTTAGCAGATAATTAAAAAGATGGGTTTTTTGATCTAATTATAGATTGCCTGTGGTCTCTCATTAGAGAATAAGAGAGGGAAAGAAAAGAGGTAAGTATAGAAATTAGTGTAGATCAGGAGGAACTACTTGCTATTCACTTCTTAATTTTTATCTCTCTTATCTTTTAATGAGTTCTCATGAAGTTGTTAATTCATTATAACAAAAGTCGCATGTGTCTATACTTATTTTATGACACATATAAAATTATCATTTTATTTGTAAAAGATTAAACAACCGCGGCGCAAATAAAAAAGTATGACAAATCATGACGCATAGATATAAAATAAAGGAAAATTGCTTGAAGGAACTTCAAAAACTAAAGCTATGCAACCTCCTCTCTAGCCAAAAAACTCATGCTACCCAACCCTTATACGGAAAAATTAGTGCAACTACCACCCCAAAACTGTACAAGCCCACAACCCAATAGGACACTTCCAAAAATACCCTTCCCACTTAAAAACAAAAAAAATATACTTCCCCTTCTATGCACGTTTATTGATATTGCCCACAATATTTTCTCATCACCCTCTTCTTCTCAAGATCTCGTTGCTCCACCACCGTCGACGAGGACCGCGACCGCTGACATTGCAAGCTATTCGTCCTTGACCCCTACAGCTTCGCTCCGTCATCGTCGACGCTCTGACGTCATCCTCTACGGTCAGATCAAGGAAGCTCGTTGTCGTCTTCGCTCCGACGAGGACCCGCTCAACTGCAAGCTCGTCGTCCGCAGCCTTGGCTAAGAGACCAACACTGACCCTAAGTCCCTCTTCTTCACAGAATCTCAATTGAACCAAACCCTCAATTTGAAACCCTCACTTTTTGCTGAAAATCTAGGATGGCAAAAGCAGCATCATCATATGAATCAGCAACAAGAAATGCTAAGTGGTAAGTATCAGTTCTGAATTTATTCATATTTGTTCACTTATTTGTTTGTCATTGTAAATTTATCGATCCACAATTAAAAGTAGAAGCCTAAGTAGAATTATTTTCTCTTGTGTTGTGTTTTATAATAATGGTGATATAAGAATATGTTGTAATATACGTGGATATAGTGAATTTATAGATAGAATTGTTTCACGATCGAGGGCCAATCATTGGAAGACTTATGGATCCTCCAATTTCTAAAAATATATTAGTTTTGGAGCAATTCCATCTGAAAGTGCCATAATTATGCTACTGATAGTTCACCTTGATTTGTCTATAGGAAAGTTCTTTTTCAATGATAGCCAAACTAGAAAAGAGTAGGCCTATACATTTGATATAAATTGGGTACAAAAATAAACGCGGTTCAAGGACGAGGGGGAGAAACCATAAGCGAATTGTGATATGGTGAATAGAATTTGGAGTATGTACTTCAATAAGAAGCAACAAGATGTTTACAAGAGTGGCCGAGATTATCTTGAGCACTTATTGGATATACTAGTTGGGTCTAAAATATCCTGATGTGCATGATTTTATTATGCTTTAAATTCTTTATCAACTTACAATGATATAGACTCCAACTGCAATAATGAATGCACCGCGACATATGTTAAAGTTTATGACTGAGATAGATATGGTTGATCATTTTCCATGGTCGGCCATCATCTATAACGAAGTGTGGGATTCTCTAAAAGCTGCCAAGATAGCTAAAAAGAGATTGACATACCTTAGTGGCTACACTCTCTTGATATCGGTGAGTTATTTATGCTATTTGTACTTATTATGTGACATTTGTCCCTGATTTGTGATAATTATCTTTTATAGGTGATATATGCTATTGATACGTGACATTTGTCCTTGATATGTGACATTTGTCCTTGAAATGTGAAATTTAATTGTGATATTTGACATTTATATGTGACATTTGTCTCTAACTTGTGATATTTGTCGTTTAAATATGACATGTATTACTAATATGTGACATTTGTGATAGTTTTAATCTGTGATAAGTGATATGAAATGAGCTGATTTCATCGATTGAATATTACTTTTTTGAAGCTATGATACTATAAGATCACAAACATCGAAGAATATGTCAAAGTCAACGATTCAAAGCCACTAATGACTAATTGGACTCTAGAAGGTAAGAAAGTGGGTTATTGCAAAGTGAAACAATTATGAAGAAGTTAGAAGCCGCAATCCACATCTTACTAGAGCAAGACATGCCGTGGTACATCCATGAGGAGATCAAGCAAGAGCAGAGAAATTAGACTTTGAAAACTCATTAAGAAAGAGAATAGTTAAAAAAAAGAGAAAATGAGTCAATCGACTGTTGCATTGGTGAGACAAGTTTAATTCTTATAATGTGATATTTATATTTTGATAGTGACAATAGTCTTTTATGTGATTATTGTTTATTTCATGTAACTCTTATATGTTGGCTATGATAATAAGTGTTATTTTGTGATATTTACCTATTTTCTGTGACATTTACATGTAGGTTGTGATACATTGTTATTTGTGCCAATTGGGTATTTCCTATGATATTTACCAGTTGATTGTGATAAATGTAGTGTTTATGTAATGTTATGGTAGAATGAAGCTTTTTATATGTGACATTTATGTGTGACCTTCTTATATGTGATATTTGCTTACTGAAACTTAATTATTAATGTGGACCGAAGCTTATGAGAAGTTGTTAATGTTGAATGAAGCTTATTAGCAGGAACTTGTCTCATTCGATGTTGATACGAAGGCCATTAAGGCCAATATTGAAAAAGTTTGCGCAACAAAAACAAGAGAGAGAAAAGAAGGATGTGAGAAAAGATGAGAGTAGAGGAGAGGAGGTAAGAAATTCTCTCCTGTTTCATGTGCTCGTTCATTCTTTGTAAAAGTTTCATTTTAGTTTTGACATTTATATAGCCTAAGATAGCGTTAGAAAGAAAAGATGAGGTCGAGAATGAAGATGATCAAGGGAAAGAAATGGAAGAAAATAAGGATGATAAAGCACACATGGACATTGAAGTTGAGGAGGTAACACTTACATAAATCATATGATAATTAATTCTTTCTGGTTTTTCTATGTATTACCTGTGGCAATTACTTATACTCTATGACAATTACTAATTTCCTATGATGCATGCATGTTTCCTATGATATTCACATATGTCCTGTGATTCTTCTTTATTATTTGTAACAATTGACTCTTTATTGTGATATTTGCTCATCACCTGTGATAGTTACTTTATTTCTGTGACGTAAACAATATGCTAGTGATATTTGCTCATTATTTGTGATACATGAATTTAACCTATGATATTAGCTCATACCCTGCGGCCCTTAATAATTTTCTATGATATACACTCATTAACTATAATCTTTATACAACCTATAGATGTGAAAGTAACGGAGGAAGTTACTGAAAAGTAAATGGAAAGGAAAAAAAGGAAACATATGAAACATTGAAAGAATTTGTTTATGGGCTATGAGCAAAGAGCGGGAGAACAATAAAGAAGCCCAAGTTCTTAAAATCTCCATTCCAAATAGTTATCCCTAAGGAAAGAAGTAAAGGAAAGAAAGCTCTCGTCGAGGTGGAAGATGACGACGATAAGAGGGAGAAGAAAGAGGAGAAAGAACTTGTAATTGCATATACTGATACGAGAACATCTGTAGATGAATTATAGAGAAAGGGAAAAACTGGAGAAGAAAAGAAATTATTGGAAATGTTGACTATGGGCATTCCTTTTTTACAAGACTTTGAAATCAGGCTCCTGGGAGTTATCAAAGATAAATTTTATCATAATTTCATTGCTCAGGATGTACCTGATTTATCTGATGATGAGAACAAGTGGTTTCAATATTTTTGACATTAAAAGTGGACAAGTAAGTATCAACTAGTTATTTATGAATTTCATGTGAGATATTTACATACAGTCTGTGATAGTTAGTGATGTCCTGTGACATATACTCGTATCCTATGATATTTACATGTAGTCTGTGATAGTTAATGATTTGCTTTGGCCTTTATCTATTTCTTGTGGTATTTACATGTATTCTATGATAAATACTGGTTTTATATGACATTTAGTGGTTTCCTATGATATTTACATGTATTGTGTGATAATTAGTGGTTTTATTGCAACCGTTTCCTTTGATATTACATATTATCTAGAAAGAGGACTGTTTAGCTACCGGAAAATGTGGATCTGGAAAGAAAATTTACAATAATTATATCATATTTTAGTGTGAGTAATATCAATCATAAAGCATTTACAAATAATGTTGCATTTATATGTTATTTAACTTTCTTCCTCTTTTTTCTTATATTTTTTTAAAGATTTGGTTGCTAACTACTTCAAATATGGATGAGAAAAATATATATATAAAATATATAAAGAAGAATATAGATGATGGGAAGAAAGTTCTGTTAATTCTGATATGCTATCTTGATCACTTGCATGTCCTTAAGGTCAATTTGGGGCAAAAAAATACAAACATTAATTACAGTTTCGCTGACCACGAGACATGGGCTAGAGATATTATGACAATATAACTATTTTTAGATAGGATGGTAAGTGGAGTAGACCAGACATTAACATTTAGAGCATTAAAATATGAAGTGGTTCCTTGTTGAAAGCAAAAAAGGCTTGTAAGTTTCTCCAAGTTGCTTATGCTTACCAATTTATTAATTACTACGATACATATTCTTTATCTATGATGCATAATTATTCTCAGTGACATATGCTGGTGTTATGTGACATTTACACATTCGATGTGACATATACTCTTTGTTGATGACATACGCGTGTGTCATGTGACATTATACATTCTATGTGACATATACTCATTATCAGTGTATATGCTAGTGTTATGTGATATTTATACATTCTATGTAACTTATACTTATTATTTATGATAGTTTGTTATTTTCTGTGATGCCTAGATATTATATGTGATATTTTTGTATCGCCTGTGATATTTACACATTCAATGTAATACATAATCTTATTTATTGATGTGTATGACTGTTACTTCATCTCTTTTCTATTTAGGTATGATTGTGACATACATGCATATTTATACATCAAAGTAATTCTAGAAGGAAAGGAGGTCATGAACATTGAAGCTTTACAAAGGGAGTCTGAAATGTTAAGGGCCTGCTCAAATTATATGTGAAGGTTAAGAATTGAAGAGGCTGAGACTAAAGTTAGATGCAGATGATCCAAAATATCTTTTATATTTAGGGGGTAATGATGTACCATTAATTAAGTGGAAGTATTAGATAAGCATAACATAATTCTACATGATAATCATATTTTATTATAATTTTATACCCTCATTATCTATTTTACATGAATAAATATCCTACTAATAATTGTTTTTATCTTTAATTACAGGTTAATGAAGAAATAATGAATAAAAGCCCAAAAGACTCCAACTTCCTTATTTTGTAATATTTTATTGAAGCTAAGAATCAAGCCAAGTAGCCTGTAGAAGCTGAAGAAAATAAAAAATCTAATATGAAAAGAAATCATATTTGACCGATTGACGAGCGTTGCTCGACCAAGCAAGCGACGACGTCATTACAAGAAGAAGTCTTCAGAGACCGAGTATCCTAGAGTCACTATCAATGTGATCGACAGAGGGATAGCCTCATATCTTAGTTCCGATGACTCTGAGACAAGTCGTTCACCGACCGTCATAGAAATCGCTAACGAGTTTGAAGGAGTCTACCAACGCACTCGGACGCGAACATGAGCCATTCCCTCTATCAACTATCGGAGGTTAGCCAGAGGAACCAATTCCGATGATGAACACTCAGCCATTGCAGAGTCTCAATCATTAAGCTCTTTTGTTGAACATGAGAGCTCCGCTTATATGACGGAAAACCATGAATATCTCGCGAAGAGACTTAACGAGCAGGAGGCCATGCTCAAATCTCAGCAGGAGGCCATCAATGAACTCATGGCCCTATTGACTCAAATTGTCGCAGACAAGGCCAAATCTCAGGAGACAGATTCGCCGCTTAGGCAAGAATCCTCCCGTAGAGAAAAAACATCTTCATCCCGACCGCACACAAGCAAAGGGAAGGGAAAAGTGATTGATGACACTGCTTCTAACAAAGAAGCTCACAACCTGGAATCTTGTATGATAAGGATACAGAAGTAACTCACTTGGCTGCCAGCACACTGGAAGAAATCCATGAGCGTATCGACGATGCAACCTCCCACTACACTTGTGAGGCAGAGGAAGATGTTTTTCCAGCATACACTATGTTTGAAAGTTTTCACTATTAGGTTGAGATCCCAATTTCTAACATGACCATGTTTGCTGGTTTTCTCACACTTTGGTTGAAACATTGTGTAGTACCAACCAGGCCTATGGATGTTATTACAGTGAAAGTGTTATATCCAGCTGTTATTCTGGCTTATGGACGACCTCTGAACCTCTTGTTAGCCATGATATGCTATTTGCAGAGTGACCTTCGGGAATTAACCTCTAAATTTGTTGCGGTTAAGAAGTTAGAATCAGATGGGAAGACTATTATCTAGACTCCTACCCATCGGGTACCGATGCCATATATCTACTCGGTATCTTGGTTCGTGCTACACTGTCCTTCCCTGATGTCGACTCCTACATCGAATAATACTTCAGCCCCTATTGTCTAGCGATTAGAGACTGCTCGGTGGGTTGGTTGGTACCAAGTTAAGTTCCAAGAGATATTGAGGCGGGACTATAACTATGCGATAGATTGTAGCTTTCCCACTTTTGAAGGCGGTGCATATGGGGAAATGCATTGGGATACTCCGGAGCGTAATTCATTCACTACGCTTAGCAGAGGCACTTTCTAGTGGCTTATAAACATACGTCTGGACTATCTTGTCTTTCGGCAAAGGAAGAAGTACTTTATTAAACCATATCAGCCTTATCGATTCTCCCGGCAATTCGACTATGATCAGATTTATGTCGGAAATCCCAATCCGACACTTGCATATACAGACAATGTGTATGAAGGGGAAAGAGCCTGATATTACTCAGTGGTAGGCTACACAGGAGCAACGTTTAAATTGCCACACAAAATGCCTAAAGGCTACACTTCCTTGAGCTTTTGTACTTGGTATTAGGTTGCTTCACAAATCCTCGAGTACAAAGTTTATGCCTCTTGCTTGAAAGCTATTCAAAAATGGTATGATATGAAGAGGAGTTCAAAAATGTCTCGCACCAGGGGAGTTAGCAAGTACTTATCATATGAGGAAACAATTGCTGAGGAGGAAAAGCAACAGGCACAAGAAGGAGTTCAAGTAGAAGAACATGGGGTACCTAAAACTCACGAGATGGAACCTTCAAGGGTGGAAACCATAGCAAGAAGGCCAAGGGTAAACAAGCTCTCGATTCAACTGAGGAAAGTGAATATGAGAAGCGAGTTCATCGAAAGTTAACGCTCGAGCCTCCCACTTCCAAACTTATGCAAGATGCCCGTAAAAGCATGGCATGTGGAGGAAGAAGAATCAGAGTTGACTGCTATGGAGCTCTCACATCAGTCTGGGCTTCCTTTAGTTGACCTAACTCTAGGAGGTCCCGTCTCTTCTATTCATCCACCGGATAAAGACGAAGGTGGGGATGAATCACTTGTAGGGGATGCAGAATCTGTCCCTATAACATACGTTGCATCTCCAGTTGAAGAAGTTAGGCCTTCTGTAGATGAACCTATAATGGATGAACCTGAAAGGCTCAGCAGAAGTCCATCTCCCTCCGCTTCAGCATTAATATCATCGATGGGGGACACAAGACTTAGCCCTACCATGGGAATCATGTCCAAGCCAACTAACACCGTGGACTCACCTGAACATTCAGCAGCAGGTGATGAGGAGAAAGTGGACTATGAGAGTTCTCTGGGAGGTAGTGGTAATGAGGTTGATGATGATGTAGGAGGTGATAACATCGACGATGACACTGATGATGTCGTTAGTGAAGAAGACTCTTTGGATGAATGCACTGACTTTGATGATATGCCAAGGGCTACTTCAGATAAGCCATCAAGTTATATTCCTATCTCTCCCCCAGGTAAGTGTTGTTCATTTTAGACTTCCCCAGAAGTTCTCTTTTGTATTCTAACAAAAAAAAATTTTGTAGGGTTGTCGGCTCAAGTGACTAAGGAGGCCACAATTGTAACTCCGCCACCAGAACAGTTGACACCTACACCAACAACTACTCCTCATCCGACGCAGCCATCTCCTGCACCAGTGATAACGACTTGTCAGCTTCCTTTGACAATTTCTCTCACTCCGATGGGGACCGTAAGTGCCCCAAGTTCATCTCAGGTAGCGAAACTTATGGCTCTTACATCGAGTCATTCATAGTTAGATATCAATATTCAATCTCCGGCCGTCACACCAAAATCGCCCGCTCACTTCCTACTTAGCTCTACGACTTCGAGGACCTTGGTGTCATCTCCCATTGCTTCTTTAAGCCCGATAGATACTCCTGACCTACTCGAGAGCTCAAGATCTCTCTTCGCCATTTAAAAAGTATGATGAAAAAGGTGGTTGAGATCGTCGCTACCAGTCGGGGTACCCTTGAGTCTTTCAGACCTCTTTTAACAAATAATCTGAATGGAATCAAGTACGTGGGTGACATTCAATGCGTTGAACGTTGCTCAGAGGCTGTCGCTCACTTAGAGGAGAAATTAAAAGCTTTAGAGGACTTGGGGCATGTGGATATCAAAGCTCAAAATATATCGACTTTTGCTAATATCCGGGCTGAAGAGGCGAAACGGTATGAAATAATTCAACAGGGCTTAGCTGAAAAAGAACTCTGAGTCATACATTTACAAAAGCAAAGTGTTCAAAAGCAAGAGGAGCTAAATATTTCAACGACTGCTTTAGATGCTTCTTGCTCAAAGATCAGGCAAACTGAAGAGGCCATTTTTCGCTTACAAGCAGAATTGGTACGAACCAAGGCTCAATTTGATCGAGATAAAGCTATCACGACCACACTCAGCCTCCAGGCTATAGAAACTCTTGTGAATTATCATAAAGAAGTTTGGGCTCTTGAAGAGGCAAAGAAAGAAGTTGCTGCTGCAGTGCCCAAGGAAGATGAGCTCTGGAGACTAGCTGAAGAGATGGTGCGAGCTGCCCACTACGAGAAGCTCTCGATATCAAGTCCCAGATCACATCTATTCATTTGATGGAGCCTTGGACTTTTTTTATCATTCTTTTGACAAGAACCATATTATCTTGTATCACTTTCTTTTGATTTTGAATAAAAGTGATGTCATTTTAGCTTTTCGCTGTTTCTTTTATGTGTCATGTTCTGACTTGAAACAATAAAAAATATAATTAAAAATACCAGATGTGTGATTTAAACTTAGCATAATTTCTCACATAAAGTAAGATTTAACACTTTTCTTTATTATCATTTAAGATAATTTCGAAAAATTTCAATTTGCTGGTGATGTTTATTGGCTCCCAGACTTGATTTCTATTTAAGAATCATTAAACCCTTAGAGTTGTGTTGAATGATTGTCATTCTCCTGAAAAGAATTAACAAGCTCGTTTCTTCCTA
>BQKN01012221.1:0-20090 GCA_022839385.1 Asparagus kiusianus | reverse complement strand
ACAGCGCAACGGACGTTTATCACCCGCTGCTTGCGTGGGATCTTTGCATGTGCCGGGGACGTTAATATCCGTAGACTGCCGCGGATCAGATCCGGTTAACAGAAGTTGATAATCAATGCTCTCACTTCACGAAGGAAGTAATTGCAGTAGTGGCGATTTTGACTGAGCAAAATCACGGCTCTTCTCGGGATTTAAGACCAAGCTTAAATCCGGAGGAATAGGGGACGGGTCTCAGATCTCTCGAACTCCACTCTTTATGCACAGGAGATCGCCAAGATCTGCTAACCCTCTCTGAAATTCGTGGCTATGCACTTGAGAAACCGGCAGCACCTCGCCCTCTTGATCTCCTCCCCCAAAAAATGAACACCCGAGCCCTTATTTATAGGCTTGGTTGGTAGTTTTCTTGGATCAAAATGAGGAATTCCCTCTATCTTCAGTTAGCAAGTGTCTAACAGCAATATCAGAGCAGTTGGAACCCTAAATCCCAAAATAATCCGTCAAAGAACCGAAAAAACCAACTTTTGGCCGAACAGTCACCCGTGGCTCGGCCCGTGGCCGAGCCACTGGTCTGACCGAATCGCTTTGGCGTGATTCGGTCACCAGGGGCTTTATCTTTTATTTTTCAGGTTTTAACTTGTCCCGTCGTTACACGTATTTTGTCGTTTCGTTGACTTGTACGCTTTCCCGATTCATTTCGTGAATGCATGGATAGTTTGTCGGTGGCCGATGAGCGTGCGGGCTACTTGGTTCGCTGATTTGGTGGCTGGTGAGTACACGGGCCACTTGGAGGTGGCCGGTGAGTGTATAGGCTATTCGGTTCGCCGTTTCGCTTCATGTGTTCATCGGCGTCGGATAATCCTCTTAGACTTAGACAGTGGCATTCATCACCTTCTCTCTGCCTCGAGCTGTGCGTGGATACCTATAGGTATTTTTAGACGCCTACAGATACCCCCTTCAAAGTATTTTAGACTCATTTTTTTTATGGAGGAGTCTGGAATGCTTTGGATATGATAGCCCCCCATCTTTAGTCGGTGTCAAAGGACCTGTGAACTGTTTTAATTCTTGACTTCCTCAGCCTTCAGTCTATCCAGTGCTTTGTCGAATAGATAAAGTTCTTCCGGCGCTGCGTTTATCGTCTGACCGTTGTCGAAGTCTTGAATCAAAATTAGTGAGTTAGTTTTGGCTCGTGTCATTGAGTTGACTTTGAACTGATTATCCTTGTCGCAACGCGTTGACCGGCGTTGACCTAGGGCTACGCGTTGTTTGGCATTGGCCTTAGGGTTTTGTATTGATTGGCGTTGACTTTCATCGCAACGCGTTGATTGGCGTTAACACAGTTTATACTCGTACGTTTGCTGGAGTATGCACAGTTTAAGCTCTTAAGGTATTGGAGCATGGCAGTCCTAAATATTGGGCTGTAGGACCAACTATTAAAGCTGATTCATCTGTAAGTATGGATCTTATCCTGAATTTGTTGGATGCTCAAGTCACAAGACCAACTAATGAAGTTGATATGTCAATGCCACACATTTATAGAATTTTTAGTAAATTTTCAGCCATCAACGGGTTTGATAAGCCTTTACCGGCTACCTTTTGAGTCGGGCTAGCACGCGAATTGTTTAAGTCCGTTCCGCATGTGACGTTATGCTAAAAGAGTTAACTCTTTTAGTGCTACGATATTAAATACGTAGACTTCGTCTTTCTCACGTGAAAAGACTAAACGACGACGCGTATTAGGCAACGACTTTAAGGTTTTTGGCAAACACTCAGCCCTCAACGGATTTGACATGCTTTTACCGATTACCATTTGAATCGGCCTTACATGCGGATTGTTTTAAGTCCTTTCCGCATGTGACGTTGTGCTAAAGGAATGACTCCCTTAGACTTGATGCTACGACTTCGAATACGTAGACTTCGCTATTGTTACGGGAACAGGCTACAAGACAACATGTGTTAGACGCTGACTTATCCCTACTTAGGCTTCGGGATAAAAGTCTCCAGACTGGCACTCTGGTGTCTTCTTCAATCGGTAAAAGACTAAACCGACAATGCGTGTTAGGTGTTAACTTATCCCTGCTTAGGATTCGGGATAAAATTCCCCGCTCGTGTAAGGCACGGATTTTGGTGTTATTAATAACAACCTGCCACAATATTGAATATGTGGACTTTTGTCCGTTTTTACGGTAAAAGACTGACCGGCAACACGTGTTAGGCGTTGACTTATCCCTGCTTAGGATTCGGGATAAAATTCCCTGTGCATAAAAGACAAGGATTTTTGGTGTCTTCTTCAATCAGTGAAAGGCTAAACCGGCAACGCGTGTTAGGCATTGACTTATCCCTACTCAGGATTCGGGATAAAATTCCCCATGCATAAAAGGCATGGATTTTTGTTGCTACGATAGTGAACACGTAGACTCGGTCATTTTTACGGGAACGAACCACCCAGCAACGTAGGTTAAGCGCTGACTTATCCCTACTTAGGCTTCGGGATGAAATACCCCATACTGGATTCTGGTGTCTTTTTCAATCGGTGAAAGACTAAACCGACAACGTGTGTTAAGTGTTGACTTATCCCTGCTTAGGATTCGGGATAAAATTCCCCGTGCGTGTGAGGCACGGATTTTAATGTTATTAATAACAATTTGCCACAATATCGAATATGTGGGCTCTTGTCCTTTTTACGGTAAAAGACTGACCGACAACACGTGTTAGGCGCTGACTTATCCCTATTTAGGATTCGGGATAAAATTCTCAGTGCGTGTGAGGCACGAATTTTGGTGTTATTAATAACAACTCGCCACAATATCGAATATGTGGGCTTTTGTTCTTTTTACGGTTAATAACTAACCGGCAACGCGTGTTAGGCATTGACTTATCCATGCTTAGGATTCGGGATAAAATTCCCTGTGCGTGTAAGGCACGGATTTTCGGAGTTTGAAAAAGTGGTGTCTTCTCCTAGGGTAAAGACGAACCCGATGCGGGAGGGGAAGAATTTTATATTCTACCTCCCAAAGCTGAAGATGAAGAATTTTATATTCTATCTCTAGTCACAAAACGAAACTCAAAGTGGGATCTCTACTTTCAAAATCCGGGAAGGTGAAACTAAGAGTGGGATCTCCACTCTAAGAATCGAAAAGATTCGGATAATCCTAACTATCGGAATGTTTGATTACCAAACTAAAGGTGGGTTTCTCGTTTATCGAGAGTGAATTGGGGTTTTGACCTTGACTGTAGGAAGGTTTGACCATGGGGGAGTTTGAGGTGATCCTAACTGTAGGAATATTTGATCACTTGATTTGAAAGTGGACCTCTCGTTCATTGGAAGAATCGAGAGGTGATGTCTTCTTCAATCGGTAAAAGGCTAAACCGGCAACGCGTGTTAGGCGTTGACTTATCCCTACTCAGGATTCGGGATAAAATTCCCCATGCATAAAAGGCATGGATTTTTGTTGCTACGATAGTGAACACGTAGATTCGGTCATTTTTACGGGAACGAACCATCCAGCAACGCGGGTTAAGCGCTGACTTATCCCTACTTAGGCTTCGGCATGAAATACCCCATATTGGATTCTGGTGTCTTTTTCAATCGGTGAAAGACTAAACCGATAACGTGTGTTAAGTGTTGACTTATCCCTGCTTAGGATTCGGGATAAAATTCCTCGTGCGTGTGAGGTGCGGATTTTGATGTTATTAATAACAACTTGCCACAATATCGAATATGTGGGCTCTTATCATTTTTACGATAAAAGACTGACCGACAACACGTGTTAGGCGCTGATTTATCCCTATTTAGGATTCGGGATAAAATTCTCAGTGCGTGTGAGGCACGAATTTTGGTGTTATTAATAACAACCTACCACAATATCGAATATGTGGGCTTTTGTTCTTTTTACGGTTAAGAACTAACCGGCAACGCGTGTTAGGCATTGAATTATCCATGCTTAGGATTCGGGATAAAATTCCCTGTGCGTGTAAGGTACGGATTTTAGGAGTTTGAAAAAGTGGTGTCTTCTCCTAGGGTAAAGACGAACCCGATGCGGGAGGGAAAGAATTTTATATTCTATCTCCCAAAGCTGAAGATGAAGAATTTTATATTCTATCTCCAGTCACAAAAGGAAACTCAAAGTGGGATCTCTACTTCCAAAATCCGGGAAGGTGAAACTAAGAGTGGGATCTCCAGTCTAAGAATCGAAAAGATTCGGATAATCCTAACTATCGGAATGTTTAATTACCGAACTAAAGGTGGGTTTCTCGTTTATCGAGAGTGAATTAGGGTTTTGGCCTTGACTGTAGGAAGGTTTGACCATGGGGGCGTTTGAGGTGATCCTAACTGTAGGAATATTTGATCACTTGATTTGAAAGTGCACCTCTCGTTCATTGGAAGAATCAAGAGGTGGTGTCTTCTTCAATCGGTGAAAGGCTAAACCGGCAACGCGTGTTAGGCGTTAACTTATCGCTACTCAGGATTCGGGATAAAATTCCCCATGCATAAAAGGCATGGATTTTTGTTGCTATGATAGTGAACACATAGACTCGGTCATTTTTACGGGAACGAACCACCCAGTAACGCGGGTTAAGCGCTGACTTATCCCTACTTAGGCTTCGGGATGAAGTACCCCATACTGGATTCTGGTGTCTTTTTCAATCGGTGAAAGACTAAACCGACAATGTGTGTTAAGTGTTGACTTATCCCTGCTTAGGATTCGGGATAAAATTCCCCGTGCGTGTGAGGCGCGGATTTTGATGTTATTAATAATAACTTGCCACAATATCGAATATGTGGGCTCTTGTCCTTTTTACGGTAAAAGACTGACCGACAACACGTGTTAGGCGCTGACTTATCCCTATTTAGGATTCGGGATAAAATTCTCAGTGCGTGTGAGGTACGAATTTTGGTGTTATTAATAACAACCTGCCATAATATCGAATATGTGGGCTTTTGTTCTTTTTACGATTAAGAACTAACCGGCAACGCATGTTAGGCATTGACTTATCCATGCTTAGGATTCGGGATAAAATTCCCTGTGCGTGTAAAGCACGGATTTTAGGAGTTTGAAAAAGTGGTGTCTTCTCCTAGGGTAAAGACGAACCCGATGCGGGAGGGGATGAATTTTATATTCTATCTCCCAAAGCTGAAGATGAAGAATTTTATATTCTATCTCCAGTCACAAAAGAAAACTCAAAGTGGGATCTCTACTTCCAAAATCCGGGAAGGTGAAACTAAGAGTGGGATCTCCACTCTAAGAATCGAAAAGATTCGGATAATCCTAACTATCGGAATGTTTGATTACCGAACTAAAGGTGGGTTTCTCGTTTATCGAGAGTGAATTGGGGTTTTGGCCTTGACTGTAGGAAGGTTTGACCATGGGGGAGTTTGAGGTGATCCTAACTGTAGGAATATTTGATCACTTGATTTGAAAGTGGACCTCTCGTTCATTGGAAAAATCGAGAGAGGATTTTGGTTCTGGCCCTAGCTGTAGGAAGGTTTGACCGAGTGGGAGGTTTAAGACAATCCTAACCATAGGAAGGTTTGATCGCTCGATTTGTAGGCCTCTCGTTCATTGGAGGAATCGAGAGGAGATTGGGTTGTGGTCCTAACTGTAAGAAGGTTTGACCAGCTAAACAGGGATTCTTGGTGTCAAGTGATAAATACTTAACACAGAGGGGTTTGACAATCGTCAATGTTAAGTGCAAAGACACGTAAAAAGTTTAAATAGATTCAATTGAAAGGAATTTTGATGGTTCCACCGTCAATTAGTCTGATCGGTGGGGGATTTTGTGGTGAAAGACTGTGAGTCGTCAAACACCAGTGGGAGTTTTATGAGGAAAGATTGATCTAACGAAGTGATCGAATCTCGTCTCAACAAAAGAGTGTTCGGAAATCACGGTAGGGATTTAGTGTTTATCACTTCATTTGTAATGATCGGGTTATACCTAAAAAGGTTACATTTAGCATTCTTCTGGGAACTTCCCATCACATGAATTATCCACCCCCAGCTTTCCATGCGAAACTGGGTTTGATATTATAATCAGTTACATGACCGGGTTATCCTTAAGAATATTACATATAAAAATTCTCCAGGAACTTCCCGTCAATGGTAGGAAACAGTTTAGACTCATATACCTATTAGAGTATCGGAAGGAGCAGTTTATACTTTTATAATTGTTGGAGTGTTCATTCAACTTAATTGAGCAATATAACGCCGGCTTTAATCAAGGTTTGGATGCTATTCTTTAGAGCAAAGCAATCCTTTGTGGGATGAAGGACCCTCCTGTGGTACGCACACTACTTTGGATCCGTAGTATTGTCAGTTTCCTCCTGATTTGCGATAGGTGGTAGCTTGATCTTGTTGTTTTCAAGAAGGGATTCGAAGATGGCTGGAACGTCTTCGTCCTTGAAGGAATACTCTTTTTGGAGTTTCGGATTCGAAGTCTTTTGCTACCTTTGGGGTTGTCGTTGCGACGTTTGATTAGTACCAATAGCAGCTGTAGGTGCCTTGCCGTTACCACAGGAGGCGAAGTTCGAGTTCGGAGGATTAGCCGTCGGTTGGCTCCTCTCGGCCTTCTTCCTTCGGAGGAAGCGTTCGGCCCGCTCTCCATGCATCTTCAACTCTTTCCAAGTATTGGACGGTTCGACTCCCATAACTTCCAATATCTCAATAGATAGGTTGCTATGACATGTCTGGAGGATGAAGTCCTCTGTGATCGAATCTCGGCAGTTCATTGCTTTATTCCGGAAGCGCTTAACGAAGTCGTCGACTATCTCGTCATCTTCTTATTTCTCATCGAAAAGTGTCCTAATTGATACCTCATCATCGTCATCAAAGAAATTGCTGAGGAATGAGCTCTCTATATCGTCCCAGTTGTTAATACTTCCGGGCTTAAGACGACGGTACTAATTAAAGGCCGACCCCTGAAGGGTACCGACGAATGACCGAACCATCAAAGCTTCATTGCCGGAGATCATTCCCAAGTGGGACTTGAAGTAGATCAAATGCTGAGTGGGCGAACCCTTTCCATCAAACGGTGTGAAGTTGATCATGTTAAACTTCGTCGGATATGGGATCGAATCCCACTCTCTCGGATATGGACACGGAATACTGGTCCTTTTCACCTATCGAGCAGACATCAGAGCGTTGATTTTGCTTTTGAAATCTTTCATATTCTTATCCTCGCTCGTATCGGGGCTTGGACGATTCTTAAGAAGAATAACGGGGCCACCCCCAGTGTTATCATTATTGGTAGGACCACCCCTGGTATTATTATCTTTAGTGGGACCACCCCCAGTGTTCTGATCAATGGGAGGGTTCTCAATATTGAGACGTTCATCCGCATTTGAATCGCTACCTGCTTGGTCAGCAATGTTGCGATGGCTGGATTCACCGAACTGATTGGACAAGCCCGAATTTGTTGGTCATGCTCTTCCCTCATTCGTAGCATAGTCATTTCCATTTTGATCTTGAATGCCTCTTTCTGCTTGGTCAAGGCATCCTCAACCATTTTGGCTACTTCCTCGGTGTTAATCATAAACACTTCGCGGGATTATCCCGGACTGGATACCGTATTATCAGAAGCGATGGCCGAGTTAGCATCCGATGCTTCATCATTCGAGGATAACCCTCTCTGCATTCTATGATAGTCCCTTTGTCTAATAGTTCCTGATCATAACCGGGTTAGATGATGCGATACAAGCGGGTCAGAGCTAGAAGGTCGAATCGATTTTCCCTTATCAGCCATATTTATTGTGACTTCTAAAAGTTCGTCACCTTGAACGGCCGATCGTTTCTTGCGGAAACATCTTGGCTTGGACTTAGTCGATTCGTTAGAGATCCTCTCGAATACCGAGACCCTCTGCGAAGTGGTCTTGGGGTAGCTACACGCTGATAATACTTCCCTGATAATGTTTGTGCACGAACAATAAGAGTCCGTTTCTTGGATACTTCTCTTTCGAGATCTGTTCATACTCCTAACCCGATAGTACAACTCATCGGTCTGAAGGCCGGAGCAACCTATCGTGTGTTAGCATGATTCATCAGGTATAACATCATCGTCTGACAAATACGTTTCCTTCCGAGGACTCGATGCCTTGTTTGCGTCCTCAAGAGTCACGCGCTTAGAGCTGTGCTTTTGGGGGTGCGAACTCTTGACGGGCTCTTGAACTTCAATTCGTTGTCCGAGGTGGTCAAATGCAAGGGTTTTCCTATTATACGAAAGTCCTAACTTGTTGCGAGGGCGTGTGCGACCCCCAGCTCGAGTGGCTGTTCGGGGTTCAGTCACCGGACCCAAGCGTTCTTTGATCGGAACCTTGCCTCGATCCTCGTGCAAAGGACCCAGGCGATCCGTCATCCTCATCTTAAAACAGGATAAGTCTCCATGGTCGTGAGGTATCACCGTGAGTGTAGAATTCATCAGGACATGAATAGGGGCCACCGGAAATTCAGACGGGACTGTAGGAAGTGAATCAACAATGAAACGGACCAAACCAGTCTGAGTTTTGCTCAAACTACCATTTGGTGATTTGACTTTGGCCGAGCCACCATTTGGTGGTTTGAACTTGGCCGAGCCACCATTTGGTGAGTTGAACTTGGCCGAGCCACCATTTGGTGGTTTGACTTTGGCCGAACCACCATTTGGTGATTTAAACTTGGTCGAGCCACCATTTGGTGGTTTGACTTTGGCCGAGCCACCATTTGCTGGTTTGAACTTGGCCGAGCCACCAATTGGTCTTCTGGTTTCTCCGATACCTTCGGGCACCGTTTGGTGGTTTGACTTTGGCCGAGCCACCATTTGGTGGTTTGAACTTGGCTGAGCCACCAATTGGTCTTCTGGTTTCTCCGACACCTTCGGGCACCGTTTGGGTTGTTTTTTATGCTGGTTTTGACTTTGGCCTCTAGACTCGTCGTGATCTTGGTGGCTTCTTGACCACTTCTTTCAGCTTCAGCTTCTGCGTTTCTCGCACGAGAATCCGTGCGTGCGCAATCAAGGCATGACGCTTCTGAATGCGCTCCTTGAGGGTTGAGCGGGTCCGTTTGACTTGGATCCATTCATTCACTGTTGGCTTGGAGGATACGCCATTCATTTGCTGCTGAAGGGGTTTGCACCTTCTGGACTCCAGATCCGCTTCGTAGCGAATCCCGTCAACCGGCTCCAAAGCCTTACCGAGTCGACGCGCAAGTCGTTGGCGTTGTCTTTGGCGTGCCCTCTTTGATAGGGTTGGCGTGCCTTCTGCAATTAACTCCTTGGTGGAGGAAAGGTCCAGATCTGTAGATCCGAGCTCATTGGAGGCCAGAGGGGCATTACAAGGCGGGGTTGCAACGGCAACAGGGGCCTTGATCTTCCTGCGCTTGCGAGGGGTGGAGGATCTGGAGGAGGAGGACGACAGATACTCCTCGAATTTCAGTTGGTCGAACTCGTACTCGACCTCTTCGTAAACTGGGATCTGGATCCGTGGTTGCGGCACGATAGCTTCGGCAGCGAAGCTGTTGGCTCCCACTTTGGTCGCTAGCGTGTTTGGGTCAAAAGTTGATGTTTTCATTATTGTCGAACTCATTACAATTTTAGTCATTACAATAAGTTCAAAAAAAGAAAGAAAGTTGATCTTTTTATAAGATCTCCCTTATACAATAAAAATAAAGATTACAACTCTTGTCAAACAGCGCAACGGACGTTTATCACCCGCTGCTTGCGTGGGATCTTTGCCTGTGCCGGGGACGTTAATATCCGTGGACCACCGCGAATCAGATCTGGATAGCAGAAGTTGGATAATCAATGCTCTCACTTCACGAAGGAAGTAATTACAGTAGCGACGATTTTGACTAAGCAAAATCACGGCTCTTCTCGGGATTTAAGACCAAGCTTAAATCCGGAGGAATAGGGGACGGGTCTCAGATCTCTCGAACTCCACTCTTTATGCACAGGAGATCGCCAAGATCTGCTAACCTTCTCTGAAATTCGTGGCTATGCACTTGAGAAACCGGCAGCACCTCGCCCTCTTGATCTCCTCCCCCAAAAAATGAACACCCGAGCCCTTATTTATAGGCTTGGTTGGTGGTTTTCTTGGATCAAAACGAGGGATTCCCTCTATCTTCAGTTAGCAACTGTCTAACAACAATATCAGAGCAGTTAGAACCCCAAATCCCAAAAGAATCCGTCAAAAAACTAAAAAAACCAACTTTTGGCCGAACAGTCACCCGTGGCTCGGCCTTGGCCAGGCCACCAATGGTGGCTCGGACTTGGCTGGGCCACCAAATGGTGGCTCGGCCAGTGGCCGAGCCACTGGTCTGACCGAATCGCTTTGGCGCGATTCGGTCACCAGTGGCTTTATCTTTTATTTTTCGGGTTTTGACTTGTCCCGTCGTTACACTTATTTTGTCGTTTCGTTGACTTGTACGCTTTTCCGATTCGTTTCGCGAACGCATGGATCGTTTGTCAGTGGCCGATGAGCGTGCGGGCCACTTGGTTCGTCGATTTGGTGGCTGGTGAGTACACGGGCCACTTGGAGGTGGCCGGTGAGTGTATAGGCTATTCGGTTCGCCGTTTCGCTTCATGTGTTCATCGGCGTCGGATAATCCTCTTAGACTTAGATAGTAGCGTTCATCACCTTCTCTCTGCCTCGAGCTGTGCGTGGATACCTATAGGCATTTTTAGACGCTTACAACAAGGTCAGCGATATAAAAGCCATTGTGTAGAAGCTTTAGAAACAGCAACGAAGCTCAGGAAAAACGAAGCATACAGGTACTTGGGTGCTATCCGGTCGACCGCGGGGCTTGGCCTGGTCGATAGGAAACGTGCACACTACAGGATGCATTTTTGGATCTCTGGCCAGTCAACCGCGAGGCTAGGCCTAGTCGATCGCAAACCCTGTAATTGTCAGGCTGAGTTTTCAGCCCTCTGGCCACTCGACTGCGAGGACATTAGCGGTCGACCGCGACTCGGGTATGGGCCTAAGCTTGGTTTCCTGATCTGTTTGAGATTGGTATTTGATATAAATACAAACACGATTTATTTACGGTTTCTATCTCTGAAAAAACACAAAAGTGAGACTTTTGAGCTGTGTGATTGGGAGATTTGGTGAAAGATTTAAGAGTTTTGTCTAAGAGATTAATTTGTGAGTTTTGAGTGAATTTGTAATCTCTATTTGTACTCTCTCTCTCTCTCTAATAGTAAAATGCATCCCCTCCTTACCCCGTGGACGTAGGCAACTTGCCGAACCACGTAAAATATGTGTCTTGCATTGTTTGGTTCTTGTTTTACCTATTGGTTGTGCTTCTATCTCAGTTTGGTTGTGTTCTTTTTAGATTCTGCTGCCCACAACAAGTGGTATCAGAGATTCGGGTTTGGCTTGGGGTTCGATCTGGAGGATTCGCTGTGGATTCTCGTTTGAAGAGATAGGATTATTAATAATGGGCGAAGCAAGTAAATCGGGATCGTCCCTATCTTAGGCGATACAAGGTTTGAGCATTAATAACACAAAAGTTGATGTTCAAAAATTTAATGGCAAGCTAAATTTTGGTTTGTGAATGTGTCAAGTAATGGATGCGTTGGATTCCCAGAATTTGGAGGAGACTCTTTAATTACAAGAGAAATCCGTTGATATGGAGGAGAATATTTGGAACAAGGTTAACAGCAGAGCGTGTGTGGTTATTAGGTCATTCTTGACGTTGGATTTCATCTATGATGTGATGAATGAAACTTCAGCGAGACGATTGTAGGAAACACTCAATGAGAAGTATTTAACGAAGAGCATTGAGAATCAGCTTTATTTAAAGAAGAGGTTTTACCAATTCAAGATGAAGAGAGGAGTTTCCATTAGAAAACATGTCAATAACTTCACAAAATTGCTATCGGATATGGCCAATGTGGATATCAAGGTAAAGGATGAAGACAAGGCGAAGTTATTGTGTTCGTTGCCAGAGGATGATTATGGTACTTTTTTCCTCACAATGAATAATGGTAGAACCACTGTTAGTTACAAGGAGGTGACCTCAGTATTGGTGAATTATGAGTTAAGGAAGAGTGACGATGAACCCTATGAGAAGGCATCGGGAGATGTATTAGCAGTGAGAGGCCATAGTCCAAACCACCGTCCATTCAATTGCTCAAAGTCGAAGCAGAGAGAGGTGGTCATAGAAGTGTTGGTAGGAATCAATGTGCTTTTTGCAAAGAAGATAAACATTGAAAGAATGAATGCTCAAAGTTAAAAGATCGAGCAAGGAAAAATAAGAGGAAAGTCGTACAAGCTTCAGATATGAATGTTGCCAAAACTAGTGGCGACAATTCAGATTCAGATTCTTTGCGCTACTCATGCCCAGCACTACCGTCAGTTTTTTATGCCAACTCTACAGAGTGGATGTCAGATTTGGGTGCTACATATCATATTTTTCCTAGGAGGGATTGGTTCTCTAGTTGAGGCGTTGGAAAGAAAGAATGTCGTGCTCATGGGTAATGATCACATATGCTCTATTGGTGGTATTAGAACAGTCCGAATTAAGATGTGTGACGGGGTGACTAAGGAGCTGAAGGAAGTGAGATTCGTTCCGCAGTTGACGAAGAATATCATTTCACTTGGAACTTTGAAGGCAGCATGTTATAGGGTGATCTTGGATAATGCAACTCTGAAGGTCACAAAGGGGTCCATGATGGTGATGAGAGGTGTCAGGAAAAATAACTTTTACTACTTGAAGGGCTAGACAGTAACAGAAGGTCTGGCAGCTTCGATTACCATAGAGGATGATACTACCAGCTTATAACATATGAGATTAGGACACACTGGTGATAAGTCCCTGCAGGTATTAGCGAAACAGGAGCTGTTAAAAGGTGCAAAGACCTGCAAGATGGAGCTGTGTGAACACTGCATACTTTGGAAGAAGACGAATGTGAAATTTGGCACTGTAATTCACAACACCTAAGGTATATTAGATTTTGTTCATACAGATGTTTGAGATCCTTCCAAAAACACATCTCTTGGTGGGGCCAATTAGTTTATCACTTTCATTGATGATTATTTCAGAAGGAATTGGGTATATACCATGAAGCATAAACATGAAGTCCTGGATATCTTTGTGGAATGGAAGAAGAAAGTGGAGCTGCAGACAGGAAGAAAGATGAAGGTACTCCGTTCAGATAATGATGGTGAGTACAAGAGTGATCCATTTTTATAGTTTTACTGGGATCATGGCATTAGGCGCTATTTCGCAGTTAGGGAGACACTGCAACAAAACAGGGTAGCCGAGAGATTAAATTGTACCGTACTGCAGAAAGTACATTGTATGCTCTCATAGAATGGATTAGCTAGATCCTTTTGGGTCAAGGCATTGATTTATGCAAGTCATCTTGTAAATAGGTTGTCGTGCACTGTGATACATAGAAAGACTCTTACGGAGGTATGGTCTGGTACAGTGGCTAGTGATTATGATTTAATTTGGATATTTAGGTGTTCAGCTTACTATCATGTGAATGATGAGAAATTGAATACGAGTGCAAGAAAAGCAGCCTTTGTGGGTTTTAGAGATGGAGTTAAAGGCTTCAAGTTGTGGGATCTAGAAGACAAGAAGATAATCATCAACAGATACATCACTTTTAATGAGGCTCACATGATAAGGCCCTGGGTTCCTCAGTAGGTGGAGGAAGGCAAGATTAGTGGGGTATCACAGGAGTGGAGGATGATGTAACTCCACAGACTTCAGATAACATTGTATCCATTGAAGCTCCTACAGAGGGAACACTAAAAGAAGATATGACGGATGGGCAGGTAGAGGATACAGTGGATATTAGGATTCAGGAATAGGATCATGTTCAGGAGTCCATTACAGCTAATAGAACAAGAAGAATCATTCGCCAGCTAGTTAGATATGATGATGTGATGATTGCATATGTTTTTTCAGTGGAGGCCATTGATGATTTGGTTCCTTCTGCATATAAGGGAGCAAAGTCAAGTTCTAATTCAATCAGGTGGAGGAAAGTTATGAAGGAGGAGATGCATTCTCTTCAAAAGAATGATACCTAGGAACTTGCAAAATTACCAAAGGGTAAGAAAATAATTGGATGTAAGTGGGTATATGCAAGAAAAGAAGGATCTTCTATTGGGGACATTCGATACAAGACCAGATTGATTGTCAAAGGGTATGCCCAACTTAAGGGGATCACACCATCAATATATGGATTTGGTCGAAAAAGGATGTGAAAACAGCCTTTCTACATAGAGATTTAAAACAGGAGATCTATGTCACAACCGATGAGTTTTAGAGCTACAGGAAATGAAGATTTAGTATGTAAACTAAAGAAATCTCTTTATGGATTAGCGATAATGGTAAAAGAGATTCGACAGTTTCATGAATGACCAAGGGTACACGAGGATCCCATATGACTAGTGTGTATACATGGACAAGCTACAAAATGGTGAGTATATTTATTTGTTGTTATATATTGACGATATGCTCATTGCTTCTAGGAATACTTCAGCTATTAGAAAGTTAAAAAATGAGCTATTATCCAAATTTGAGATAAGGGATCTTGGAGAAGCAAAGAAAATATTGGGTATGGAGATTGAGAGAGACAGAGGGAAGGAGAGGTTAAAGTTGACATAGAAGAGCTACTTGCAGAAGATGCTGATGAAATTCAGTTTTGATGGCAATGCCTAGGCGGTGAGTACTCCATTGGCTCTCCACTTTAAGTTTTCAGCTAAGATGTCACTTGTTTCAGCTGAGGATCATGACTACATGTCCAAAGTTTCATATGCCAATACGGTGGGTAGCTTGATGTATGAAATGGGATGTATAAGTCCAGAGTATAGTGTCTAGGTACATACACGACCCCGGGAAGGGTCATTGGAAGGCCGTGAAGTGGATTCTATGTACCATAGATGTTGGCCTCTTTGTTTTGCTGATGTTTAACAAATAATTACATCTAATATTGTTTGTCTAGTGTTTGTATTTTATATTTATTCTAGGCAAACAATATGTTAGAGGATGGATAGAATTGCGCTTTAACGATCATATCCAATTAAGGTTGGCGGAATAGTGGGTGAAGCCTATGTAATTCAAGTTGAAGATCTAAGTTCTAGCTTTATCCACAATGTGTACCAAGTCAAGCTTATTGAAGATCAAGATCTAGCTTGGGTAACATTAGTTTAGGCATATATTATGTGTGTTGGTACTTTAAGCTCAATCATATACACACACATTTTATTTGTTTCTATGTATATATATAGTTATATATACATACACATCTTGGTTTTTGGTTTCATCCACAAATTAAGTTTTTACAAATAAATTCCAAAAATTATGTATACATGTTTGTTTTCTATGTGGATATGTTGTTTTGGTTTAATTTCATAGATATGAAACAAATATATATTCATATACATACTCATATGTTTCATATTCTATTATATTTGCGAAAATGTTGTATTTATTATTTATAGACTTCATAACAATAGTTTATATCTTCCTTTAAGTCTATAAAATTATTTTGTAAAGTTTCAAAATATGGCTTAGCCAAAATGTCAAAATTCATATGTTTATATTTTTATGTTTTGGACTATTTTACAAAATGATGATATTTTACATTTGGGAGGTCCTTTTTGAAACCAGTTTATATATGTGTATTATCATGTCTACAATCTTTTCCCAAAGTTTTATATTGTTCTGAATTTATTTGATATTTTTAAACCCAGTTTAAAGTTGAGTTTTTCTGTGCACTTCAGGTCTGTGCATGTTTAGTCGACTCATGAATCGACTCATAAGTCGACTCATGAAGTACAGCGTAGTTATGATTTTTCTTCTGCTGAGTCGACTCATATAAGTCGACTTATGAAAGAGCCGTTGCACAGTAACGGCTAGTTTCCAGCAGTGTTTTGTAGAAGCTTTTTTGGTCTTTTTGCTTGGGTTCTTGCTGAAGTTTTGAGTGGGGATAAATACCCCCTTGCTCTCATCTTTCACACTAACCAATGAAATATTTTAAACAAGTTTAAAAGAGTTTAAAACGAGGGTTTAAGTTTGTTTAATGTTTGTTTAGAAGCTTTTAAGCAATTGAGGGTTTGAGTTTGTGAATTCAATTCCACAAGGGCTTGAGGAGGTCATCTATTGGAGTTTGAGCAATCAACTATTCTCCCTCCTTCTCTTGTCATCTATTGAGAAGTTTTCTAAACTCTTTTCTAGCTTTATATTTATTTGTTTTATTATCATCTTATTAAAGCTAGTTTATATTGAGTTTAGATTTGATTAATCTTATTGTTACACACACCCACTTGAGCTTATTGTATTTGCATTCATAATATATTTAGGGTTGTGAGAGATAGTAATATTGAGTTGAGCCTAATTAAGTTCTCACCTTGTTTAGAGAACAATCATTTGTTGTGTGCCTAATTGTGAAGTTCACTTTGTAATACACTTGTACATCGAGAGGAGTGTGTGGTGAGGACGGAATCGATACCGAGAGGAGTGGCGTCGGTGGCCTAGTGAGAGGTGATAATTTCGAGCACTTGAGGGAGTCGATACGTGAGGACCAACATTTGAGGTTGTAGCTTGTGTATGTACTTTGTGAGGATTTGTGAGAGTTATCGGTTGACTTGATAACCGAATGTGTAGAGTTTTCGGTTAGCTAAAAAACTGTATTATGATGTGTAAATATTTTTCGGGTAAGCGTAAAAAACCCGGTGTGATAGTAGAGATCTCCTCGAGGTGAGGAGTAGGAACGTAAGTCGTGGGGACCGAACCTCGTGAACATATCGTTTGTTTGTGATTGCATTGGCGCACTTATTTTTTTATGTTCATATCTTATATCGCCTTTGTATATAGCTCATTGTTTATATAACCCACTATCTAGTTTAGTTTGTTTACCCTTGAGTGTTTTGTATATCCTTGCATATATCTCATAGTATATCTTATTGCTAGGATATATTCCTTTGTTCATATTGCATATTGTTGCTCATAATTAGTTGTATATCTATTTTGCAAGAATATATTTGTTAATAAGTTTTAATTAGCATTTAAATCAGATTAGATTTGCATAAATCCTATTCACCCCCTCCCCCTCTAGGGTTCTTTCCTAGTGGCATTAGGGTCCAACAATTGGTATCAGAGCTTGGTGCTCTTTGATTTAAGGTCTAATCGCCTTGAGTTAAAGATCCAAGTTATATTTTTGTGTTAATTTTGTTTTAATTGCATTTGTATCTTGCTTGCATATATTTACAAATTATGGATATGAATAATGCATCTTGTTTAGGCTATGATCCTAGTGTTGCTCCTAAATATAGAAACTTCCCTTATGCTCAATGGTGCTTTAGATTTAAACTATTTATTAAATCTAAAAATATTAATTTATGGGAAGTTATTGACAGTGCTTATATCGTGCCCACGTTAGAGAAATCCAAGTGGAGCAAACATGATAAGAAGATGTTTACAATGAACAAGTTAGTATTAGAATTTATGCTTAATGCTTTTGAACCATGTATTTTTAACGAACTTACTCATTTTGATAGTGCTTACACAATATGGAAACTTTTTGAAGCACATCAAGGTGACTTGGAGGAGATTCGACGCGTTGTGGTGGAATCGACTTTAAGTAATAGTGGAGCATCATGCACACGTCCACTAGGGGATAATCCTAGTGTGGTAAGCGAGTTCGAATCCGAATATGATTTATCTTTTGATGAACTCGCCTGTGCTAGTGAAAAAATATTGCATGCCTATAACAAATTGTATAAAAATTTTATTGATTTATAAAGCAAGCATGAAGGTTTAAATTCCGATCATGAGAAGTTAGCTTCCAAATTTGATATCATTTCTCAAGAGAATGATGCTCTTAAAGAAAATAATAATATGCTAAATTTGGAAAATAATAATTTAAAATTGGATATTGCTAACTTGACTCATGACAAAAATAATACCATGTTAGAAGTAAAGAACATAAAAAATGATACTGCTTTTTCATAAATGACTATTTATGTTCTACTTCTAATAAAAATGCATATATACCCAATAATGATGAGTTGAATCTTGTTAAAAACCGCATTTCATCTTTAGACTCAACTCTTGTTACATGCATGGATAATCATAAGAAACTTATGAACATGTGTGCTAAGTCTTATGCTACTACATCTAGACATCTCATACATCATGCACACATGTATAACAAAATTTACAAGTGTTCAAATTACGGCCGAAAATGCCATATTGCTAAATTTTGCTATGATGCACATAAACCTACAAAGACTAATATTAATGTTCCTTGTGCATTTCATAAGGCTTCTTCACACACTCATGCACATGCACATAATGTTCATCATAAGCATGCTAGTGTGTATCATTGTGATCTTTATGGTCGGTTTGGCCATTTGGCAAAGTTTTTCTTTGATTTGAAAAAGAACACTAGTTTACCAAATACTTATAGTAGACCACATATTTTTAAATATGATGTTTGTGGTAAGTTTGGACATCTTGCTAAATTTTGTTTTGATCTGCAAAAAGCTCCTATTTTGCAAAATATTCCAAAAAGACCAAATTTTTTTAATGAGGTTTCCCATTTGTAAAATGAATTTAAAAGACAATCTTTATTTGTAAATGATTTTCGTGCACACCTACTTGGTCAACACAAATCCTTTCACTCTTTTCATTGCACGAATTGCAATCAAAAGGGTCATTTGAATGAATATTGTTTTGACCGTGTTAGTGCACCACATGCACCCAAATGGGGTCATAACCCAAGGGCTTTGAGCTTTAAAAGATAGGGGTCATGTCCCTAAATATTTTGGTATCATAAGTACTTAGGTACCAAAATAAATTTGATTTTTAAACCAAAAATTTTAGTATTTTTCTTTTTCTTTTTCTTTTTCTTGGTTTTGAAAATTATGTTTTGAATTTTTTTTGAAAACAATTTCTCTTTGATCAATTCTTATGTTTTCATGATTATTAGTTTTGATTTTAATGAGAGGTTTGTGTTTATATAACCCCCGGGTTTATTGGGTGTTTATTCCTAAATATTGTTTACCGGGTGCTAGAATGATTATATGGGTTGGAACAAGCTGAAGAGCTTGATATATTGTTGCCTCTCTTAAAATTCTTTTGTCAAAATTTTATTTTGATTTGTTGCTTTGAATTCATTATATTTCACTTATATGATGATATTTATATGTTTATGCTCATGGATCATCTATTCGTGCATTATAATGTATTCTACGAGGTTTGATCAAGTTATACAAAGCAATTTTTTTATCAAACATTGTTTTTGAACTCAAATCTTGATTTATGATTTTATTTGAGTGATTTGTTTTCATTTGAAAACTTTTTTTCATGGTTCTTATGTTTTCCTCATTAATTCCTTTGTTTTCATAAATTTATTCATACAAGGTTTTTATGTTTGAGCAAAGAGATATTATTTCATAATGACATATCAATATATGTTCTCATTGTCTTATTTGTATGTGAGTTATATTTAGCATATCTTTTATTTATGCTTACTCATATGTTTTTGTCTTAGCATTCATTTCATATATCCATTAAGGCATTTCGATAGGGGAGCAACCCCTATACTTGTTTTATACTCACCCATGCTTATTTGTAGGGGGAGCTTTCGCTCTCTTCATCTTTTGTCCCCTTTTTGAGGTTGTCAATGGGGGAGAAATATTATGAGTATAGCCTTTCTTATTTATATGCATGTGAATTATAATTTATATATTCATTTCTTCTCATGCATATATCCTTTTCGTAAATTATTTGTCATCATCAAAAATAGGGAGATTGTTGGCCTTTTTGTTTTGATGATGTTTAACAAACAATTTACATCTAATATTGTTTGTCTAGTGTTTATGTTTTGTATTTATTTTAGGCAAACAATATGTTGGAGGATGGATGGTGTTGCGCTTTAACGATTATATCCAATGGAGGTTGGCGGAATAGTGGGTGAAGCCTATGCAATTCAAGTTGAAGATCTAAGTTCTAGCTTCATCAGCAATGTGTACCAAGTCAAGCTTATTGAAGATCAAGATCAAGTTTGGCTAACATTAGTTTAGGTTTATATTATGTGTGTTGGTACTTTGAGCTCAATCATATACACACAAATTTTATTGGTTTCTATGTATATGTATATATATA
>BQKN01012220.1:0-47895 GCA_022839385.1 Asparagus kiusianus | reverse complement strand
ACATCGTGTATCCCAGCTGCATCCAAGAGTCCCTCGGTCTCCTCAACCCAATCTAGGAACGAACTTTCTAAACCAGCTTAAGAAAACTTCTCCGGTTGAAACCTTCAAATATCCATTATGCTACCTGCGTGATTTCCTTAAACTGGAACTATTGCTGGTGGATTGAGAGCATTCTAAATTTTATGCAGAAGCAATGCCTAGCGCCTCTCCTTAGCTGCTCTCATCTCTTTCATCTGCTTCATGTGAAGCTCCTCTCATCATTCTTTTGACTTCAAGCATAGCTCATAGAACCACCCAAAACTCGATTGAATCCTGCCCATTTACATTCACATTTGCATTACTTGATCATGTACCCCTAGCCATGTCTTTAGTGAGTTCTATATTCATTCAACATATGCCGAGGTATTCAACTGAGAAAAAACACTCCATATATGTGTAAGTATCTCACGGGACTACTTCTACATCATCAAATACTAATATTCTCCCTTAAATAAGTTTTAAAAAAACTTATAAATAGTCTAATAGACTAAACTATAAATCACTAAAGAGATAAAATGATCCAAACCAAATTCAAATAACCAACCAAAATCAACCAGATGTCTGAACACCACCACCAAATGTCTCCTAAAACAATTAGTGAAATAAACAAAAAGTTAGGTTTCTGTCAAACCGCATTCAGGCATCTGCTTGCCCTAATCAGATGTCTAATTTTAAATCATACATCTGCTATCGGACGACCAGAGGTCTATTTTAAATCAGACGTTTGATATCGCTCGATCAAAAGACTGAATCGACACTGCTCCTATACGGTCGATCTATTATGCCTCGTTTCTTTAATGTTTCACTTCCAGTCACTTCATGACTTCTTAGAGTTATGATAAGGACTAAAACACCATGTTTCTACTGTGTTTCTAAGATCAACAACAAGGAAAAATCAAGAACTACGGTTTCACAGATGATTTTTATATATTTTCAAATCTAATGATTTATGTATGGGTAAAACTTGTTAAACCTCATGAAAATTTCTCTTAAACATCAGGGAATCATTAACAAAGAACCTTATTAAGTTTTAGCATGAAAAGCTAGGGTTCAATAGATCCAAATAAAATATATAGAGAGATAGCAAAAAGATTCCTTAGAGTAAATAATAAAGTGGAGAAAATCATTGCCTGAGTTGCAGATCATTTTCCCATGCTAGGTTTCCTCTCTTTGGTCGTCCTCTCCTATAGAACTCCTACTCCTAAAAGTTATGTCTCAAAAAAGAACAACAAACCCTAAGAATCTTGGGTATTTATAGGCATTGGACCTATTTGCAAATACTATGAATATTATTTCTTTTACTCTTATAACCCTAAAGGTTACATATATAAATCTTCTATATTATTAATTCTAGTTCATAATTAGTTTATGAATTTTATTCTAATAAAATTATAGTATTGGGAATTACATCATATATCAAGTAGAAATAATTACATAATTTTCATAAATCCCCTCAATTTATTACTTTTGGGAATTTCATCATACTTTTGGGAATTACACCTCTCAATTATCTGAATCACTTGTCATGTCTTGGTTATTTTTTTGAGTTTATTTATTTACTATAAGTGGGTTGTGGAAGTGTTTAAGGACTTCTATTTCAATGTGGTTACTGTTGGAAATTCGTGCTAACTACATGCAAAATACACAATGGAAAACTGTATGTATAATAAAACTAAGCATGTAGAGAGCATGAAATACAAGTTAGGACTATCCTAATTAAATCTAACATGATCCCTATAATAAAGAGAGCAACCAAGAGCTTTGAAGGCTTACTTTCGTAGCATGATTTGACGGTAGATCAAACAACCCCTAGCTCGTTCTCCTTGTTGTTGTAAACCTCCTTGTAATGGATCTCCCAGTCTTCAAGTGAGCTTGATAAAATCAGAATCTTCTTAAGACACAAGGCAAGATATCCACCTTGGGGTACTATGAAATCCTACTACTTGCTCTTACTCAAAGATTGCTAGAGTTTAGTAAGAGGATGAGTTCTCTTTTATTCTCTTATGGAAAAAACCACTTAACCAATTTTTCATTAACATTTCCATAAGAGAGAGAGCTCATATATATAGAGTGAGATATGTCATGACTCATCTCATGAGTCTGCCATGAGTCATCTAAATGTAATGATTCTTTTCACGAGTCATGCAATAACTCATCTCATGAGTCATACAAAGAGTCATGAAGAATTAAAACTATGTGCTAAAACCATGTTCCGAAACCATACCACCTTGATGACTCATCTTATGACTCATTAATCAAGATATAATGAAATGTGTATTTCATAAATAAAAAAACCACATCAATATGGTATTTTATAAATACGGTATTTCGTAATTTTTTAATCATTAACTAATAAGTCATCATATGACCAAAAAATCAAAGAGTTGACCAAAAGTCAACTGTTTACCAAAAAGTCAACCCATTGACTAAAAGTTGATTTTATGGGAAAAATACTAAAATTCATTTCTTAAGCACATAGTTTTTTGATTTTATCGATACATATAACCGTTTAGGTGTATCCGGTGAAAATCATATATGCATATCAATCATACGTATTTAACTCTATAAATTATATTTTATAGGATTCAAGCACGTGCTTGGTGTGACTCTAGGGACCAACTTAAGACTCGATAGTGGATCATATCCACAAGTACAACAGAGATGCTAGCTACACATGGAGACTACCCGGGTATAAGTTATGATAAATATCTGCAAGATAATTACATAATTTTAGCAGGACCACTCAGTGATAACATTGTACAGCACGGTCTTTTCGTTAAACAATATCAAACTATCGAGCCTAGGATATGATAAACTGTCAAACCCTAATAGCTTGATTAGTGTTTGTTGATATTAAACTCATAACATTTAAGATCAAATTGATACTCAGTTTATCTTATTTATCTTGGCCAATGATTTTTAGGCTATAGTTATATCAAATAATCTTATGACATCAACCCCCTATACTAGGAGAGACAAATCCCATCTTGGCATCTTAATATCTATTTATGTCTCGGGATGCACCCAACAAGAACTGTTATGCATAAATCAATGAGAACTGTGGTTTTGTAAAAGTCTAAGTATTACCTATACTGACATGTAAGATATTATACTCATGCCTAAGGTCAAGAGACTATTTTGTACTATATCACTTGAGAACTTTTATTTGACAGTTAAGTATAATTACCAACTAGATATTCTCGGTGAGCCGTTCAATCAACTCATTCACTAATGATTCACCTGTATATTGTATCTTAATGTCTCAGCATTAACGATCTAAGAGATGGATCATCGCATTCTGAAAGAAAAATAGAGTATACACTAGTCTTTACCAAAGTGATGATGTCCTTTCTCGACACTTCATCGACTAGAAAAATTTTAGAGTATACGTTAGCCACTAATCAAATCTCTTCTTCATTACGATCACTATCGAAATTCTAATAGTCTAGTATCATTCTAAGGACTTTATTTGTATTTAAAAATATTAGATAAATACTTACCAAAATAGCATACTATCATTTTGAACAAGGATGTTATATTCATATAGGTCATGTTATAATATATAATTATTGCATACAGAGCACCTATATCTAACAAACTCCCACTTGCACTAAGACCAATCATTGTAGTATCTAATACCCAATAGTTCAACAAGTTTTTCAAATTGTGTACGAGCAATTACTTTTGTGAATGGATCTGCTATATTATCTTTTGTGTCTACTTTGTCAATCTTGATCTCTTGGCAATCAATTATCTCCCTGATCAAGTGATACTTTCTCAGAATATGTCTATGGTGAGACCGAGGTTCCTTTGTTAGAGCTATCATAGTATTACTATCATAATATAAAGGTACTGAATCTTTAATGGTAGGAACAACTTCCAGCTCTGAAAGGAATTTCCTTATCCAGACAGCTTCTTTGGATGTATAATTTGCCATAATGTATTCGGCTTCCATAGTAGAGTCTGCTATTGTATCCTGCTTGAAACTTTTCCAACTGACAACTCCTCTATTGAGGGTAAAAACATATCCTAAAATAGATATACTATCATCGATATCGCTCTGAAAGCTAGAGTTGAAAAAAGCCTCTATTTGGAGGTCACTTTTACTGTATTATTAAAAATAACTCTTTAGTCCTCTTCAGATATTTAAGTATATTTTTGACCACTTTTTAGTGCTCTTATCCATGATTAGATTGGTATCTACTTACCAAACTGAGTGAATAAGCGATATCCGGTCTAGTACATAACATGACATACATGATCGATCCTACCGTCGAGGCATAAGGAATTAGACTCATGTGTTTCCTCTCTTCATCAGTCTGGGGAGACATCTTTTTAGGGAGGGAGATTCCAAAAGATGCAGGTATGAAACCTTTCTTGGAATTTTCCTTGCTAAACCATTTTAGCACTTTGTCATTGTATCTAGATTAGTATAATCCTAATATCCTTTTAGAGATATCTCTATAGATCTGAATACCCAGTATACATGATGCTTCACCCAAATCTTTTATGGAAAATCTTTTTGATAGCCAAATTTTAACCTCTTGTAATGACGATATGTCATTACCGATTAAGAGTATATCATCTACATACAAAATAAGAAACAATACTATACTCCCAGTTATCTTTTTATACACACATGGTTCATCTGGATTTTTGATGAAACCAAACTCTTTGATAACATCATCAAAACAGATGTTCCATCGCCATGTGCTTGCTTCAGTCCATAAATGGCTTTAAGCAACCTACATACTTTTCTACTGATCCCACTGACTACAAATCCCTCTGGTTAAGACATATATATGCACTCTTCTAAATCACCATTTAGAAATGCAGTTTTACATCCATTTGCCAGATCTCATAGTCATAGTGAGTAGCTATAGCAAGTAGAATCCGAATAGACTTTAGCATAGCCATTGGAGAAAACGTTTCATCATAGTATAAACCAGGTCTTTGACGAAAACCTTTAGCTACCAGTCTAGCTTTAAAAGTCTCTACTTTCCCATCTACACCTAACTTTACCAGTCTAGCATTGTCTAAGATCCATACTTTACTGGTGTACATAGAATCTATTTCGGATTTTATTGCATCATGCCAAGCAGCAAAGTCTCTACTCTGAGAGGCTTGTTGATAACTCAAAGGTTCGTTATTATCTATGATGCAATCTAACATGCTATCTTCAATGAGAAAATCATATTGTCTCTTAGGTGCATGAGATCGCCTTGGATATCTATGGAGTGGTTGAGGTTCTTTTGGTACAACTGAATTTTCTGGTTCTACTAAATTATCAGTATTGATTTGTATCTCTAAAATTTCTTCCAGTTCTACAATGATCCTACTAATTTCTTTTTAAGAAATTCCTTCTCCAAGAAGGTAACATACCAAGAAACAATTATCTTTTGTTTATCGATGTGGTAGAATTGATATCCATGGGAATTTCTTGTATATCCTACAAATTTACACAATACTGAACGTGCCTCTAACTTTTTGGGATATTGTTTTTTTACATAAGCTTGACATCCCTAAATCTTAATATAATTTAGATGTGGTTGCATCCTATACCATATCTCATATGGAGGTTTAGGCATTGCTTTAGTTAGAATCCGATTCAGTAAGTGTGCTACTATCTCTAACACATACCCCTAGAATAAAAAATGTAACTCAACATTACTCTTCATGGAACGTACCACATCTAATAGGGTATGATTCCTCCTTTCTGACACACCATTAAGCTGTGGTGAAAAGGGTAGAGTAACCTGAGAGAGAATCCCATTCTCTTTTAAAAACCCTAAGAATTCTAAGCTCAAGTATTCCTCTCCTTGATCCGATCAGAGAATTTTAACTTTCTTGCTCGTTAGGTTTCTACTTTATTTTTATACTCGATAAATTTCTCAAATGCTTTAGACTTGTGTTTCATCAAAAACACATGTCCAAATCTTAAAAAAACCATCAGTAAAAGTAATAAAGTAGGAGTAGCCACCTCTGACCATTATAGACATAGGACCACATATATCACTATGTATTAGTCCTAAGAGTTCTGTAACTCTTGCTCTAGTTCTTGTAAATAGAGTCTTGGTCATTTTGCTTTTAAGACAATACTTACAAGTATTGTAAGACTCAAAGTCAAATGGATCTAAACATCCATGCTTATGTAGCTCGCCAAGTCTTTCTTTATTTATGTGACCATGTCTACAATGCCATAAAAAAACATCATTCATAACTGATTCCTTTCTTTTATTAGTGTGATGAGTATTTAGAATTGTGTTTTGATTAAGAATATAAATGCCATTACACAATGTTCCATAAGTAATCAACTTTTGATTATATATGATATTCATAACATTGTTCTCCAACTTGAATATATATCCATTGTTATCTAATAAAGATATGGATATTATATTACACATCATAGTTGGTTATAAATAGTAGTTATTCAAAATCAAAATATTTCTATTTGGTAAAGCTAGAAGAAAATCCCCAACTGTAACTGCTGCAACTATTGCACCATTACCAACTTGTAGGGTCATCTCTCCAGCACTTAGCTTTCTATAACTTCTCAGCCCCTGTTACAAATTACAGATGTGAGATCCTGATCCGGTATCTAATACCTAAGATGTAGGATTTATAGAAAAACAATTCTGAGTAACCAACGCACCTGAAGATGAAGCAACAACTTGCTTCTTCTTGTTGAGTGAGGCTAGGAATTCAGGACAATTCCTTTTCTAGTGTCCTGACTTATGACAATGGAAGCATTCTACAGTCATCATTTTTACCTTCCCTTTGTCCTTCTTGACAGCCTTCTTAACATCCTTCTTTGGTTTAATAGTTTTCTTCATTCCCATTTTCTTGGCAATCAGTTTGCTAGAAGTGGAAGAAGATTTTCCTATAACCAAGGCTGGTGTTTGTCCTTTTTTCATGGAACTTTTCTCTTGTCATAAAAAATTAAGTAGAGCAGGAAGAGTGGGCTCCAGATCTATCATCAAGAACTGTGATATGAATCGGGAGTAGGTTAGTGTCAAGGACTATAGAACGATATCTATATATCTATCTACATCTAGGCCTGCGTTCAAAAGTTTAAGCTCATTGACATAGGTGATCATTTTGAGGACGTGATCCCCAAAAGAAGATCCCAAAGTCATTTTCATCTGGAACAAATTTCTGAACATCACATACTTTATTTGTCACGGTTGATCGCCATACAGTTCTTCTGTATTACGAAATATGGATCTGACATCCATATTCTCATATTGCCTCTGATGGACCAAATCCATAGACGTAATTGTGAGGCATTGAGCAAGTGAACAATCTCTATCCTACTTTATGTGGATTTCATTGTCCGCTACAGTGAGCTCTGGGCCTAGAACGGGTTCCGGCGTTGTGATGACATATGCTACTTTGCTATAAGTTAGGGCAATTTTAACATTCCTCAACCAGTCTTTATAGTTAGGACCAATTAACTTGTTCTGTTCTAGTATGAGTTTTTAGCCAGACATAATGGCCTGAAAGAGAGAGAAAAAATATTTTAGCAGATGTTCAATACATAAAATAGATTTGGTTTATTTTTTTTTATCTAAGTTATGTCTCCCACTATTTTTCGAGTCCCTCAAAACCTTTATAAGAGGTGATCATAAAACAACCCCTTGTTTTCAAGTGGAATCAAGATCCAATTATCATTGAATGTATCAGCCTTGACGATGGTCAACAAATCGATATACTCAATAACTGGTAGGCAGTTTTTGTCTTTTATATTCTTGAAATTCTTGATATGATTTTGCCCCTAGTCTTTTATGACCTTGACGATGACCACCAAATCATAAAATGCTAGTTAATTTTGGACCCATTATATCTTGACTGGCTTAAATTTAACTTATGCATACTCTTGTCGAAGGCTAACAAAGTTGCATAACCAACTTAAGTTATACTTATATCTTATATACAGATAATACTACTTAGCCATAGAATAGTATTGTCTTGACGATAACCAACAAACAAAGTATTTATAAGCTTAGTAGTATGCAACTGAAATGATGGAGGGCTACAGACGATTTCATAAATCTTTTACCGTAATCAAACTTGATATAGTTTAAAGATGCTCTATATTTATACTTGTAACAATTAAAGTAGCCAGGTAAGTTAGATTGGTGGGAGGATTCCGAGATATTCACCGGGAATATTCATCGGACCTTAATTAAGTAACCACCGCTCTTTAAGACTATAGCGCGAAAGATTGGGCATCACCTCTAATCTTAAGTTGGACATCACCCCAGGAGTTATATCTCATAATTACTTTCCTTGACATTAGTTAAAAGTTCGTTCTAAATATATTTCTTTTAACGGCTTTAGGTTTATTTATCTTTCACACTAACGCTATGTTAATGTCGGTCTCACCACTCTATGGTCAATAAACTCTTATTGACATGTCTCACAAAGTTTAAAAACGAGTTTTTATAATAAAAAAACTATTTCTCTAGTGAGATAGAGATATAAACTTTGCAAAATATAGCACTCAATTATATTGACATCTATAATTAGGGCACAACCAACATATCAATATATGTAAAAGCAATATGGAATAGTTGTGGACAACTAAAGGAATAAAATACAACTACACTAATTATATTTTGGTAAGCAATAAGCACCTCCTTGCAGTGCTAGCTCCCTTATAAATCATGTATTATTATAATAACATATACATAGGACGTGCAAGCCCCAATTACTTTCGAAAAACCATCTCGTAGGATGGGTAATAATATTGCATTGAATGTAAAATAAAAGCTATAAATAAAATAACTAAACTAAATAACTATATCCCCCCCCACACTCGAACATGGGCCTATACCCGTAGGCGTAGCCTATGATCGGTGAGCAGGTGTCTAAACCCGTAGGCATAGCCCATGCTCAGGGAGGGAAGAGGTCATAAATAATATTATATTTCTAGCTATATTACATTAATACAATAAATACGAGAGAATCGTTGTCCACTACTATCCATAAACATAATATCCACGCAAGATGATATAAACCATATAACTTAATCAACATTAAGAAATATGCATCTATATAGTTATGCAACAATTTGGAAAACTAGATAATATAGGGATTATCCTAACTCAAATAGGACTATCATGCTTCTAACATACAACTACACTAGTTGTAAATAAGTATTTTATAATTTATACAAGTGTTTCTACTCTTAAAAACTTATGAACCAAAAATAACATTTTTGAATCAACAACTAGTATAACTAATTACAAAACAACTTGTATTAATTAACTAGTTTCATCTACACTAGTAATTATAAGCAAAAATAAAGTCCTCCATGAGTTAGATGTGCATGTTAAGATTTAATTAGAGGGAGCTTGTCTCTGATACTATGTTGGAAATTCGTGCTAATTACATAAAATACGCAACGGAAGACTATATGTATAATAAAACTAAGCATGTAGAGAGCATAAAATATAAGCTAGGGCCATACTAATTAAATCTAACATGATCCCTATAATAAAGAGAGCAACCAAGAACTTTGAAGGCTTACTTTCGTAGCGTGATTCGATGGTAGATCGAACAACCCCTAGCTCGTTCTCCTTGTTATTGTAAACCTCCTTGTAGTGGATCTCTAGGTCTTCAAGTGAGCTTGATAAAATTAGAGTCTTCTTGAGACACAAGGCAGGATATCCACCCCGAGATACTATAAAATCCTACTACTTCCTCTTACTCAAAGATTGCTAGAGTTTAGTAAAAGGTTGAGCTCTCTTTTATTCTCATATGGAAAAAACTACTTAACCAATTTTTCATTAACCTTTCTATAAGAAAGAGAGCTCATATGTATAGAGTGAGATATGTCATGACTCATCTCATGAGTCATCTAAATGTAATAATTCCTTTCATGAGTCATGAAATGACTCATCTCATGAGTCATGCAAAGAGTCATGAAGAATCAAGCTAAAACCATGTTCCCAAATCATACCATCTTAATGACTCATCTCATTACTCATTAATCAAGGTATAATAAAGTGTGTATTTCATAAATAAAAATGCCACATCAATACAGTGTTTCATAAATACGGTATTTCGTAATTTTTTAATCATTAACTAATAAGTCATCACATGACCAAAAAATTAATGAGTTGACCAAAAGTCAATTGTTGACCAAAAAGTCAACCAGTTGACTAAAAATTAACTTTATGGGGGAAAAAACTATAATTCATTTCTTAAGCATATAGCTTTCTGATTTTACCAATACATATAATCGTTTATATATATCCGGTAAAAATCATATATGCGTATCAATCATACGCATTTAACTCTATAAATTATATTTCGTAGGATTCATGTACGCGTTTGGTGTGACTCTAGGGCCCAACTTAAGACTCGATAGTGGATCATATCCACAAGTACAACAGAGGTGTTAGCTACACATGAAGACTACCCGGGTATAAGTTGTGATAAATATCTACAAGATGCTTACACAATTTTATCAGGACCACTTAATGATAACATTGTATATTCCGGTCTTTTCGTCAAACAATGACAAACTATCGAGCCTAGGGTATGGTAAACTGTCAAATCCTAATATCTTGATTAGTGTTTGTTGATATTAAACTTATAACCTTTAAGATCAAACTGACACTCAGTTTATCTTATCTTGGCCAAGGATTTCCAGGCTATAGTTATATTAAAAAATCTTATGATATCAACCCCCTATACTAGGAGAGACGAATCCCATCTTGGCATCTCAATATATATTTATGTCTCGGGATGCACCCAACAAGAACTGTTATGCACAACTCAATGAGAAGCGTGATTAGGTAAAAGTCTAAGTACACCTATACTGACATGTAAGATATTACACTCATACCTCAGGTCAAGAGACTACTTTGTACTATATCACTTGAGAACTTCTATTTGACAGTTAAGTATAATTACCAACTAGATATTCTTGTTGAGCCGTTTAGTCAACTCATTCACTAATGAGTCACCTGTATACTGTATCTTGATGTCTTAGCATCAATGATCTAAGAGATAGATCATCGTCCTTCTAAAGGACAAATAGAGTATACACTAGTCTTTACCAAAGTGATGATGTTCTTTCTCAATACTTCATCGACTAGGAACATTTTAGGATATACATTAGCGAATAATCAAATCTTTTCTTCATTACGTTCACTATCGAAAATCTGATAGTCTAGTATTATTCTAAGGATTTTATCCGTATTTAAAAATATAAGATAAATAATGACGAAAATAATATACTATCATTTTGAACAAGGATGTTATATTCATATAGGTCCTGTTATAATATACTATTATTGTCTGCAGGGCACCTATATCTAACAGTTGTAACCATAAAATTTTATTTGTGATATTGCTATAAAGTCATTCTAATAATTATATATTATAATATAAAAAATTTAAAAGATTATATTTATAGAACTAGTAAAATAAATGATCATCACAAAATCAATGTGTAGCTTGTCAAGTAGATAGAGATAATATCACTGAACACATAAACCAAGCTTGTTTATAGTACTTGCAAGATCACAAGACTTTGCAACAGTCAAATGGGAACAAAAATTAGCTTTGTAAAAAAAAATGGGCGGACCATTAGGCGTACATTAGTGGGCGATTTCGTCGCTGCTAACTTGTGCCCCTGCCGAGTCTTGAATGGCAAAAAAGAAGAGAGATTATGGAAAAAAATCCTAAACATTGGATTTAGTGCTTCTAGATCGAGTTCTGTTCTTGCTGATTACTTGGAAGATAGATCTATGGAAGATGAGGATGTTTTCTTGAATTCAATGGGTTTAACGGGACCAAAGGGAGCGAAGAAAAAGAGATCAATGGCTGATATCTTGAAAGATCCTAATTCTAGACTTCGTCAGATCTAAATCTCTTCTCAGGAAATTGGAGTTCAAGATCAACAACTTGGTGAGTCTTCGAGCTCTCAATCTGGTGTAGAAAGATCCAAAAAATCTAGTAAAAATTCTTGGGCTGATGAGGTTAATTTTGTTGTTGTATCACCTCTTCAACAACAAAATCAGGATTCAGTTGGCTCCCATGTAGAAAATTTACAGATCTTGAATTCTGTTCTTGATTCTGATATTGTTTCATTGAACTTTAATAAGAATATTCCTGTAAATCCCTCTAATATGAGTTCAATCTTGGACTCTGCTAAAAGTCCTACAAATATGAGCTCAATTTTGGAATCTGTTACTGATTCATTGGATTCTTTTAAGAAGAATGAAGTTAATGAGGTAAACCTCCCTCCAGAGACTCAATCATTTCATGTTAAGAAGAGTTGGGCAAGCTTATTTGCAGATAATAGGAAAGTTAGATGCGGTTTGAACTTGAATTATGTGACTCCTAAAAATAATGATTTTGTGAAATTTAATGAAGAAGAATGGAATGAAGGCAATTCTAATTAGCAGTTCTCTTTAATTGGTCATGTGATGGGTTTAAATGTAAAGTTCAAAGCCATGGAGAATTATGCAAGAAAAGTTTGGGCAAATTGGGCTGTTCCTGAAATATGTTTACTTAAACCATATTTATTTTTGTTTAACTTCAAGAACAAAGTGGAAATGGAAGACATTCTTGTTAATGGCCCATGGTTCTTTGGTTCAAGACCTCTCTTATTGAAGGTTTGGACTAATGAAGAGGATATTGAAAAGATTAAAGATAATGTTTACCGTCTATGGATCCAACTTCCTGGACTTAGACTTAACTTATGGAGTTCAAATGCTATTAGCAAAATAGTCAGTAAAATTGGAAGACCCATTATTATAGATAAGCTGATGGAAAATAAGCAAAGATTAGCTTATGCTAAAGTTTTAGTTGAAGTTCATATGCCTTCACCTCTCCCTGATGATATTCCTATTCATGGTCCAAATGGGAAATTTTTCAATCAAAGGGTGATTTATGAGCTAAAGCCTAAAGGGTGCAATAGTTGTAAAACTGTAGGCCATGACACAAATTACTGCAAAAAAATATCCTAGGTCTCAAAGATGGGTGTTAAAGGAAAAATCAGCAGCTCAAGTTTCTGAAAATCTGGATAAAGAAAGGTTAGTAACCTCAGGGAATGAACAAAATCAAAGAAATGTTCAGGGCCAAAATGTAGTTATGCATGTTAATATTGAAGATCAAAATATGCATGGTGAAACAATTGAAGTGTTGCAAAATGATGTGTACAAATCTGTGCATGATGTGCAGGTTCAGAAATCTGTGCACCATTCTGTGCATGTCTTGCAGGTTCAACTGCGAGAAGCTGTAGCTATCAAGGATATTCATATTCTGCAAAGAGGGGAAAATGTAGCTACTATAAGAACAAGTCCTGTACATGCTGTGCAGGTTCAGAGAACAAATCTTGTCCATGCTATGCAGGTTCGGCAGCAAAATGCTGGGTTAAATTTTTACAAGCAACAATTGAGAGAGGGACTGTAGTTATACAGGAAACATGTCAATGTTTAGTGCAAATCATGCAGATGGAAAATAGAGAAGATAACTCTTGGACTCCAATTCAAAGAAGGAACATGAAGGAAATTAACTCATTCTCTCCTTTGATGAACTTGGATAGGGTTAAGAATCCCTCTATATTTGATGGGGGTAGTAGTCCTAACCTATGAACCTATGTTTTTGGAATGTTAGGGGATTAAATAAATCCCCAAAATTGTACTTGGTTAAGTAATACCTAAAGCAATATCATCTATCTTTCCTTGCTCTTCTAGAAACAAAAATTAAAGAGGAAAATATCCAATCAGCAGCTAAGAGGATGGTGAATAATTGGAAGTGGTTTTCTAATGCTAATAGTACTGAAAAAGCTAGGATAATGATATTATGGGATTCTAATATTCTGTACATCCATATTTGTAGTTTTACTACACAATATATCACTTGTGCTGTCAAATCTTTGGATGGAAGATTAAACTGTTTTATCTCTATAGTTTATGGATACAATCAGCTTGAAGCCAGAAAAGCTTTGTGGTCAGATTTATTACAGATTCAACAATCTATGGGAGGAATGCCTTGGTTATTATCAGGAGACTTCAATGCTTTATTTAAGTAATGAGGAGAAATTAGGTGGTGTAATGCTCAATGATATTCATACCAGAGATTTCAATATGTTTATTGAGGATTGTCAGCTTGTCCACCTTAAAACAATTGGATGATTTTTCACTTGGAACAACAAACAGGATACAACCACAAGGGTTTGGAGCAGGCTGGACAGGACTTTAGTTAATGATGTCTGGCTACATGAATTCAACTCTAGTCATGTTGAATACTTAACCCCAAATTTCTCAGATCATTCACGAGCTCTTGTGTCTATCTATGAAGACAATGGTCAAGGGAAAAATCCCTTCAAATTCTTCACTATGTGGACTAAGTATGAAAAATTTCTTTCTACAGTTTCCACAATTTGGCCAACCCCCATTGGAGGATATACAATGTACAAAGTCATCACCAAGTTGTAGCTCCTTAGAAGTTGTAGGTTGTCTAAAAATCACTGCAGATAGCTGATCCCCCATCAAACACTAATGATAGAAGTTACAATCTGACGACTTCCATAAGGCTATAATTTAAAAACTTTCACGTAAATCGACGAAGGTTACAATCTGATGACTTTCACAACAACCAATGAAAGCTCCAGTTCAACAGCCTTCACAATCAACATCGGGAGTTACAATCTGACGACTCTCATATTTTTAAGAAGCTAAGATGAAGATTATAAGATGACAGTCTTTGCAACGCTCCAGCAAAAGAGACCACAAATTGATGGTCTCTTCATATCATAACGCAGAGGTCATCCCTGCATTTCAACCTCAAAACACAGAGGTCATTCCTGTGTTACAACCTCAAAACGCAGAGGTCATCCCTATATTACAACCTCAAAATGCAGAGGTCATCCCTGTGTTACAACCTCAAAACGCAGAGGTCATCCCTGTGTTATAACATCAAAACGCAGAGGTCATGCCCACGTTTCAGAGTCAAAACGTAGAGGTCATCCCCAGCGCTCCAGTTAAAAAAGCAGAGTTCACGGACTCAAAATACAGAGTTTATCTCTGCGTCCCAACTCTGCGTTTTAGATTTACAACATAGTACAGACTGTGTGTTCAGCCACCAAAATAGGTCCAACTCTGCGTTTTAAGTCTAAAACGCAGAGTTTGGGCCATGAACACTATTTTTCAGCGTTTGACTCGTTCAAAGCATGAACTGAACGGTTTCAAAACCGTTTTCCCCATGATTTGGGGAGCTTTTTAAGAGGGCTGTTACACCCCATTCAGCCCACCTTAGGAGCGAATTAAGAGGGCGGTTATACCCCATAATCCCCTATAAATAGTGGGAAACTCAATTGAGTTTGGGCTCTTGGATTAATCCTTTTTTTAGCAGCAAAGAAGAGATATTTTGGCAGATCATCTTTAAGGGAGAGCGGCATTTATCTTGGGAGAGCTCAGAGCATTCTTTGGCAACAAGAGCTTTCTTCATCCTTGGCTTACAAATCGATTTCGGTTAAATCAACTCTTTCATAGAGTTTTAAACTCGTTCAGAGTTATCAACTCATCAAGAGTTCTTTAAAACTTGCTTTGCAAGTTCTTCACAACAACAAATCGTGAGGAGAAGACCATGTTCTAGTGAAATAAGATGTTTGGATCGTCAATGGAGAGCAAATTGGACGCGAGCATTCGAAGGAGGCACTCTATTGCCACCCTGAAGAACTTAGACTTAAACAAAGGGGAGAGTTCAGATCAATTCTCTTCACTTTTATAATCGGAAATCCAAATTGTAATTGAGATTGAGAGAATACAAATTAAAAATATTTCTTTTAATTTTTTGTACTATAAATTTTCTATCAAACAAAAGATGGTGACTCTGCTAGGGACTAGCTTCTCTGATGAAGAAGTGGTGGTGCAATCCGACATCAAGCTCACTGGAACGGCTGTTGAAACTTTGATCATCGAGTTCGATCAAGCCAAGTATGAGCAATTACTCTCCTTCGGATCCCATAGCCCCAAGGCTATGCGTAAGATCCACAAAGTCTTCAAGGAGATTAAAGTTCCAATTGTTGCTCCTATGCCGAAGGAAGCCCTCTCCTTTAGCCAAGATTGCTCGAACAGCCCTTCCTCTGAAGGAGTGGGCTCAACTTATGCTAAACGCAGCCCTCAGTGGCGCGTTGTGCAATCAAAACCCAGCCTTCAGGGGTGCGTTCTAGAAACTAAACGTAACTCTTAGGAGTGCATTCCAGAACATAAATGCAACTCTCAGGAGCGCATTCTAGAATCAAAACGCAGATTTCAAGATTGTGTTTTATTAACAAAACGTAGACCTTAGAACTACATTTCACCAGCAACACCTGGAGCTCAGGCATGTGTTCAGGTAACAAAATCCAATATCAGTGAGACCCCCGAATACTCTGCGTAGCATGACTAGATTGAGGGGCGTATATAAGAAGTTCATGGATTCAAGGCATCTCAATCAGATTCATGTTCCTCAAGAGTCAGTCTTGTCCAATCACGGACAGGGGGTTCCATCTCTACCCTCACGCTCTGTGAGAGGTTCATCCCAAGTCTCTGACTTATGGGAATTGCTGTCAAGAGAAAGACCGATGTAAAGAGTCATTCATTTATGCCAATGTGAATGACTGATTTCTACGGTTCTCTCAGGATGTCAATGTTCCCCATGTGTAGCCAAAACATTAGGATTCGACCGATTAACGAACGTTGCCTTGCCCAACCAACAACGACATTCGCATAAGAAGAAGTCTCCAGAGACCGAGTATCCTGAAGTCACTATCAATATGATTGGCAGAGGGAAAGCCTCAGGTCCTAGTCCCGATGACTCTGGGACAAGTTGTTCACTGACCGTCAGAGAAATCACTAACGAGTTTGAAGAAGTCTACCGACACACTCGGATTCGGACGGGAGCCATTCCTTCGGTTAACTATCAAAGATTAGCTAGAGGAATCAATTCTGAGGATGAATAGTCAGCCATTGCAGAGTCCCAATCATCAAGCTCTTTCGTGGGCATGAGAGCTTCGCTCACATGGTAGAGAATTCTGAAAATCTCTCAAAGAGGGTTGATGAGCAGGATGCTATGCTCAAATCACAGCAGAAGATCCTCAATAAACTCTTGGCCCTGTTGACTCAAATCATCACAAACAAGGCTAAATCTCAGAAGACAGATTTGCCACCTGTTAGACCCCAGGAGGGGAGGGGGTGATTAGGATCTTATGCTAATCTAATCAAGATTAAATACCAATTAAGATTATATTGATTAATTTGTTCTTGCAAGAAATATATGAGATGGATATGAACAAGAATGATAAGAATAAGCACAAATAAAATATATGCTAAGCAAAACACAAACACATGATATGTTTACGAGGTTCGGTCACCACGACCTACGTCCCCGCTCCTTACCTCGAGGAGATCTCCACTATCACAATCCGGTTTTGAAGCTGGAATTTCTACACACTCGGTTTATAATTTTACCGAAAACTCTCACACAACAAACACTATGCAATCACACTTTACACACTAAGTGTAGGAACCTAGCCCGTGTCATCCTCCTTAAGTGCTCGGATACAACCTCTCTCTAGGTTAGCCAACCGACATCACTCCTATTGGATTCGACCCCGTCTCACACCTCACACTTCTCTCGGTGTACAAGTGTATTACAAGTGATACTCACAATAATGGTTAAATATAATGATTTGTTCTCGATAACAAATAAGAACACAATGAAGCTTACTCTCACTAAATCACACACCACTACCCAACAATATATAGTATGGAAATATTATAAGCTAAATACAGTGTGTGTGATAACAGTGAATAGACAATATGCAACTCAATTAAATATAGCTAAGTTATGAAAATGAATCAATAAGCTATATAAGAAAGAGTTTAGAAAACTTCTCAATAAACAAGAAGAACAGTAGATGATGATGAGGATAGGATCCTCAGTTAGAATTGAAAGCCTCTTCTTGTTGTAGAAAACTTCTTTTGAAACAGACAAACAAAATCTGCTTAAACAGCTCTTAATCTTTTGTTAAAAACTCACTGTAAAAACAAACTCTTGGTTTTTTGAAAGAAGAAAGCAATAGGGTATTTATACCCACTCAAGACATCAACCAAAACAGCATTGAAAAGACCAAAATACTCCCAGAGAATCAAATCAGAATATAACCGTTGGAAAGCAACCATCAGTTCGGCAGTCGACCGTAAGAAACTGGCGGTCGACCGCGAAGCACAAAGAGCAGTTCAAACAGCTTAGAAACACAGGCGTTCAACCGCGAAAGTCTCTAAATGAGCCACGATCGACCGTCACAGTCGACCGCGATCCAATAAAAGGCAAAGATGAACTTTGAACTACTGGTGGTCGACCGTGGCGGTTGATCGCAAACTGATACAGGCTATATTATATGTTTTAAACCTGTTTTAGACTGATTTGAAAATACATTAAAAATATTAAACAATTTCCAAAAATAGTAAAACTTTGGGAACAATTTCTAAATGATAAAATAAACATGTTTTGAAAGGAATTTTTGGAAATGCAATTTTTGTTTGTGAAAACTCACTGTTTTTTAAAAGTGTTCATAAAATCTGTTTTTCGTGAACACAAAAATTGAACTATGACTTGTAAACTTATGTATATATATCATGCATACATTATATATATATTATGAAGTATGAAAGAGATGTAAACATAAAATAAAAGCTATTGTAACAAAGTTTGATAGAAAATCATTTGTATGATAGAAAAAGTTAAACTTGTGTTGTGTTTACATAATGAGCTTAAATATAATCATACGATATATGTAAGCAAACTACTCTTATACCTAGGTGAATGCACATACATGAACTTGAATCTTTAACTCTTGATTGTCGTATGTTGAATTCTTGTAAAGTGAAAAACAAACCATAAAAACTAGAAAACATATTAGCTATAAATTGTTTGACAAATCATCATCAAAACCATAGGACCAACAATCTCCCCCTTTTTGATGATGGCAAACAATTTATTTAATGATATAAAATTCATATGAATAAACCAAATAAATCATGTAGTTACATATGAATAAACCACATAACTAAAAAATATTACATGTAGTTTTTCCATCAACATGAATAAACCAATAAATTAAACAACAATATGTAGTTTTTCTCCCCCTTTGACAACATCAAAAAGGGAAAAAATAGGAGCAACGCTCCCCCTGCATTCATGCATAGATTATAAATAAATGTATGGCTAATACTCCCCCTGTCAATTTGCATAAATGACATAAAAAGAACATATATAGGAGCTAAACATCCATAACCATCCATACACATCCATAACCATCCATACACATCCATAAACATTGAACAAGCTACTAAGAACATAAACATATGAATCAAAAGCCAAACCAGATTTTTAACAAAAAAGCATCATTAACAGCATGTTTTCACAATACATTGTTTAGAGGATATAAAAACCATAAAAAGATAGTCATAAGCTATCATAAGCACAATAAACAGAAATAGTTCCACAAGACACATAGTTTTCAAACACAAACCATAAAGTTATTATAACTTCAAAAATAAAAGACAAATATCCAGTTTTAGTTCTACAAAACATAAATCCATAAACAACGAGTATCAATCACCACCATCATCAGATTCAGATGCAGAGCCAGATCCCGAACCAGAAGCAGATCCTTCTTCAGAGCCTTCTTCAGATCCAGTGTCAGAGCTGGAAGAGGGATCATGAATCCCAAGAGACTGATGCTGATAGCTAAGGAGAGTCCTAACATCCTTCTGAATGCTCGAGACCTGAGTCTCAAGACGATCCAGACGGTCAAAGACCTCAGAAGCTGAAATAGTGGAAGCTCTAGAACGAGGACGAGAGGATGATGGTTCAGTAGGAGCAGAGGATAAAGAGTCTAGAATTTGCATTCGAGAGAGAGAAACTCTATTAAAATATTCGTTACTAGGATTAACTTTGGTTTCATGAGACAGATCAACACTGAAGTGTTGAAGGATAAGAGTGATAAAGCAACCAAAGGGGAGGAACTTGAAATGCTTGCATGCCATGTTTTTAAGAAAAACATTTGCCCAATTAACTTTTATCTTGGTAAAAATGGCATACACAGCATTGACTTTATCAGGAGAAAAATGATCAAAGATACTGATCTTAGGAATGAGATTCTGAGCAACAATTCGTGCTATGATTTTGGCTGTGGGATTTAGAGAATTGTTGTTCATAGGATAAGAGCAACCGAACTTAAACAGAATATCGTTCACATCCTGATCAGTGTGTTCAATAGACATGAGCTCAACGTCACTTGACGTGATCTTAAGGATTCCCGCAAGCTCGTCAGTAGAAAATGATATCGGAACATTTTTAATAGATGTATTGATGGTTTGAAGACCATCAGCTGAAGATGAAACATATAGGTTTGCATAAATTAGATAAACAAAAAATGGGTAATAGGGAACCTTACATTCCACATCTAACAAATTATGCAACCCAACAGCAGATAGAATTTCATGAATATTATAAATAGCTAATTCCTCATATTTGATGTACCTACTAGATAGAATTTTTAACTTACAAAGGTCCCTATGCTTCTTAACTTTGGATTTGAAAGGCAGAAAATCCTCATAGTTGGAGGCAACAGATGATGAAGAACCATTATCTTGTTTAGATTTCTTCCTAGGAGGCATGTTCTTAAGATAAGAGCAACAAGAAACACGAAGGAACAAACCCTAAACCGAAACCCTAATGTAGAAAGATTGAAACTCTAGAGCAGTGAAATGAAATCAAGAGATGAGAGGAGAGATTACCCAACCAAATCCCAACTGAAATTGATGAAGAGAGATCCGCGGTCGATCAACGAAGAGCGACGGGCAACCGTGGGAGAAATCGACAGATTTGGGAAAGTTTTCGAATGAGGGGAATTAGAAAGGGTCGGGTCTATGAGAGGAAGAAAGAACGCCTTGGATCAGCTCACAAGTAAGATCAAAGGTGGTGAATCGTTCGGGTATAGAAAAATTTACAAACAAAAACCGAAACCCGATAACAAAACTGGAAAAAATCTCTTGCGGTCGACCGTGGCGGTCGACCGCGATAGTCACAGAAACTATACTCAGAAGCAAAAACTTTTACGGTCGACCGTGGCGGTCGACCGCGAGAACAATAACAGCAAAAACTTGTTTGAACTTGGATTTTGAGAGAATTTTCATTTTTGATCTGTTTGAAAAATTTGTTTTATAAGATATTATACATATATAAAACCTATTAGCTAGCAATACAAGAAAATGTTTTATTTTAACTTAATAAAAACAGAATCAACATCAAAGCTCAAAAACGACTATAAAAAAACAAAACAGTAGTTAAAAACTCATTTTGGTACCCAAATCATTTTGGTACCAATAACATTTGGGACATGACCCCTATCATGTAAATCCAAGGCCCTAGGGTTATGAACCCGCTTGGACGTATTTTGTGCACCGATACGGTCAAAGCAAAAATCATAAACATGACCCATACGATTGTAATTTGTGCAATGTAGAGGTTTGAATGGTTTGTGTTGACCAAAATGATGTGCACGTGGTTCATTTGCAAAAATAGGTTTTTCTTTGTAATTATTTTACAAACGAGAATTTATTTTCAAATCAAAACAAAACATGGCCAAATGACTAGAACGACCACAATAATCACATTTGTATACATGGGCATGTTTATGATTTACACTATGTGTGTGTACATGTGTATGTGATAAAAAAGCTTGATGGGATGCACAATCATGAATAGGCTTGTCAATCTTTTGTGCATTATGACAAAATTGGGCTAAATGACCTTTAAAACCGTAAATAAAACATTTATGAATTTTGTCATACATGTTTGCATAGTGAATAGGTTTCTTAGAAGAATTATCATTGTACTTTGCACACAAGTCCATAAGCTTTTTATTATTAGTAATACAAGTGTTTAGTGTTGAATCTAAGGTAGATATGTGTTTTCTCATTTGATTCAACTCATCATTGTGCATACAAGCATTGCTACTAGAAGTAGGATAAACATGATTATTTATCATAGATTTTAATTTATCTACTTCTAATATGGCATCACATTTTTCATGAAGCAAACTAGTATTTTCTAATCTCAAATTTTCATTGCATTCTTTAAGAATTATATTTTCATTTGTAATGAAATCAAACTTAGTGGCTAGTGTTTCATGAATGGATTTCATATTAACATACTTACTTTTTACATCAATATAGTAATTGTATAATTTTTCAAACTCAAGAGCAAGCTCATCAAAAATAATAGCATCATCATTGTCAAGCTCGCATACCTCACTAGGGTTATCACCTAGTGGTAGTGTACAAGGAGATAAGGCTTCTTTAGAACTTGAAGTAGAATTTTTCAATGCTTGTTGAATAGCTTCCAAGTCCCCTTGATGTGCTTCAATAAATTTCCATAAGGTGTAAGCACTATCAAAATGAACAAATTTGTTAGAAAAAAATGAGTGAAAAACACTAAGCAAGTATTCTAACAAAAGCTTGTTCATATTAAATATTTTTTTATCATCTTTATTCCACTTGGATTTTTTCGAAGTGGGAACAATATAGGCATCTTCAATAATTTCCCATAAATTTAATTGTTTAGATTGAACAAAAAGTTTGAATCTAACACACCATTGAGCATAGGGAAAAATATCTAAACGAGGAGTAATATTAATAGCATAACCTAGACAAGATGCATCATACATATCTACAATGATTATATGCAAGAAGCAAAATGCAAACAAAACTAGATTAGCACAAAAACGATAACTTGGATCTTTAACCCAAGACGATTAGACCTTAAATCAAAGAGTACCAAGCTCTGATACTAATTGTTAGACCCTAGAGAGGGGGCGATTAGGGTCTTATGCTAATCTAATCCCTATTAAATGCCAATTAATAATATATTGATTAATTTATTCTTGCAAGAAATATATGAGATGGACATGAACAAGAATGATAAGAATAAGCACAAATAAAATATACGGTAAGCAAAACACAAACACACGATATGTTTATGAGGTTTGGTCACCACGACCTACGTTCCCACTCCTCACCTCGAGGAGATCTCCACTATCACAATCCGGTTTGGAAGCCGGAACTTCTACACACTCGGTTTATAATTTTATCGAAAACTCTCACACAACAAACACTATGCAATCACACTTTACACACTAAGTGTAGGAACCTAGCCCGTGTCCTCCTCCTCAAGTGCTCGGATACAACCTCTCCCTAGGTTCGTCAACCGACGCCACTCCTATTGGATTCGACCCCGTCTCACGCCTCACACTTTTCTCGGTGTACAAGTGTATTACAAGTGATACTCACAATAATGGTTAAATACAATGATTTGTTCTCGATAATAAATGAGAACATAATGAAGCTTACTCTCACTAAATCATACATCACTACCTAACAATATATAGTATGGAAATATTATAAGCTTAATACAGTGTGTGTGATAACAGCGAATAGACAATATTCAACTCAATTAAATATAGCTAAATTATAAAAATGAATCAATAAGCTATATAAGAAAGAGTTTAGAAAACTTCTCAGTAAACAAGAAGAACATTAGATGATGATGAGGATAGGATCCTCAGTTGGAATTGAAAGCCTCTTCTTGTTGTAGAAAACTTCTTTTGAAACAGACAAACAAAATCAGCTCAAACAGTTCTTAAACAGCTCTTAATCTTTTGTTAAAAACTCACTGTAAAAACAAACTCTTGGTTTTTTGAACGAAGAAAGCAATGTGGTATTTATACCCACTCAAGACATCGGCCAAAACAACATTGAAAAGATCAAAATACCCCCAGAGAATCAAATCAGAATATAGCCGTTGGAAAGCAATCATCAGTTCGGCAGTCGACCGTGAGAAACTGGCGGTCGACCGCGAAGCACAAAGAACAGTTCAAATAGCTTAGAAAAACAGACGGTCGACCGCGAAAGTCTCTGGATGAGCCACGGTCGACCGTCACGGTCGACCGTGATCTAATAAAAGGCAAATATGGACTTTGAACTACTGGCGGTCGACCGTAGCGGTTGACCGCAAACTGATACAAGCTATATTACTGGTTTTAAACCTGTTTTAGGCTGATTTGAAAATACATTAAAAATACTAAACAATTTCCAAAAATAGTAAAACTTTGGGAACAATTTCTAAATGATAAAATAAACATGTTTGAAAAGGAATTTTTGGAAATGCAATTTTTGTTTGTGAAAACTCACTATTTTTGAAAAGTGTTCATAAAACTTGTTTTTCGTGAACACAAAAATTAAACTATGACTTGTAAACTTGTGTATATATATCATGCATACAGTATATATATATTATGAATTATGAAAGAGATGTAAACATAAAATAAAAGCTATTATAACAAAGTTTGATAGAAAATCATTTGTATGATAGAAAAAGTCAAACTTGTGTTGTGTTTACATATTGAGCTTAAATATAATCATACGATATATGTAAGCAAACTACTCTTATACCTAGGTGAATACACATACATGAACTTGAATCTTTAACTCTTGATTACCGTGTGTTGAATTCCTATAAAGAAAAAACAAACCATAAAAACTGGAAAACATATTAGCTATAAATTGTTTGACAAATCATCATCAAAACCATAGGGCCAACACCACCTAGGCAAGAATCTTCCCGGAGAGGAAAAGCGTCTTCTTCCCGACTTCACACAAGCAAAGGAAAGGGAAAAGTGATTAATGATGCTGCTTCTGACCAAGAAGACCACAACCTAGAATCTTCCTATGATGAACGAAGAGAGACTGAGAACGAGCAGAATCTCTAATCTGTCAAAATGGAAGAATTTGAAGCCCGCCTCAATGCTATTGCTAACAAAAGTGAGCTCCAAGATGAGGGAGTTGATAGGCCCTATCCTGCCGAATGGGATGTAGCTCTTTATCCTCCAAAGTTCGAAGTCTTGACGCTACAAACTTTTAACGGTAGGATCACCGAATCAACACATCTATCATTTCAAGTCACATACTAGGAATGTGATATCAAACGATGTCATAGTAGCTTGATTGTTCGTTGGCACTCTCAAGGGAGTTGACTTTGAATGATTCAGAAAACTACCTGCGGGATATATCCAAAAGTGGGCGGATCTAGAGAGACTCTTTATGTCAAGAATCTTTGAAGAGGATACAGAAGTCTCCATCCATACCCTTCTCTCCACTAAGCAGAAGAAGAGGGAATCTGTTAAAGCCTTTTTCAAAAGGTTTTGAAACATGGAACTGCGATGTTCGATAGGTATGACACAGTCTATACTGGTAGAGACCCGTCGACATAACTTACAGACCGACCTTCTAGCACAAATGATGGTGGCAGAATGCTGTTCCTGAAGATAATTAATCTCTCAAGGTGAACAGGCTCAAAATGTTATTGCCATGATCAAAGCTGAAGAACAAAGTAGGTAGGATCAACCTGAGCAATCGGGCCAAGCCCAATCTTCCCAGTCAGAAGGGGAAGATCTACGGCCACTGAAGCTAATCCTCTTAAGTAAGATGGTAGGTCCAACAACTATCATATTAAATAAATACCTCTGATAGTCAAACTCGTTAGATAGTGACCCACTAGGTGATATGTCATGTCTACCCTTTTTCCCCCTGTACTTATTCAAGACTGGGGGTTGGTTTATTTGTAGTTCATTAGAATGTGAGTAATAAATTTCTGAGTTGTCATGTTTAATAAAATACCTCTGTCAACCATGAAATCCACAAAAACTATCAAGTTAATAATACACCTATGATAGTCCATTCCCTCCAAATTCTCCTACTGATCCTCTTCAATAGGATGACAGGTCCACAAAACTATCACGTTAACAGTTACCTCTGATAGTCTATTAACTTGCCAATCCTCTTCAATAGGATGGCAGGTCCACAAAATTATCACGTTAACAGTTACCTCTGATAGTCCATCAACTTACTAATTCTCTTCAATAGGATGGCGGGTCCAGACAACTATCACGTTAATATTTACCTCTGATAGTCTGTCAACTTGCCAATCCTCTTTAGTAGGATGGCAGGTCCAATAACTATCATGTTAACAGTTACCTCTGATAGTCAAACTCGTTAGATAGTGGCCCACTAGGCGATGTGTCATGTCTACCCTTTTTTCCCCTGCACTTGTTCAACACTGGGGGTTGGTTTATTTATAGTTCATTGGATTATGAGTAATAAATTTTCTGAGTTGTCATGTTCAATAGAATGCTTCTGTCAACCACAAAATCTACCAAAACTTTCAAGTTAACAATACGCCTCTGATAGTCTATTTCCTCCAAATTTCCCCACCAGTCATTTTCAAGTAGGATGGCGGGTCCGTCAAAACTATCAAGTTAACAATACACCTCTGATAGTCCATTTTTTCCAAAAACCCCCACCAATCCTCTTCAAGTAGGATGGTGGGTTCACTAAAACTAATCTTTTTTAATAGGATGGCGGGTCCACCAAAACTATCATGTTAATGATCACATCTGATAGTCTATTTTTCCCAAATTCCCCCACTAATCCTCTTCAAGTAGGATGGTGGGTTCACCAAAACTATCATATTAATGATTAACTCTGATAGTCTATTTTCTCCAAATTCTCCAACCAATCCTTCTCAAGTAGGATGATGGGTTCACTAAAACTATCACATTAATGATCACCTCTGATAGTCCGTTTTCTTCCAAATTCCCTCCACCAATCCTCCTTAAGTAAGATGGCGGGTCCACCAAAACTATCACGTTAATGATCACATCTGATAGTCTATTTCCTCTAAATTCCCTACTAATCCTCTTCAAGTATGATGGTGGGTCTACTAAAACTATCACATAATGATCGCCTCTGATAGTCCATTTTCTCTAAATTTCCCCACCAATCCTCTTCAAGTAGGATAGCGGGTCCACAAAACTATCACGTTAACAGTTACCTCTGGTAGACAAACTCTTCAGATAGTGGCCTACCACGTGACGTGCCTCTATTCCGACATGATGGATAGTGGCCCACAAGGTGATATGCTATGTCTACCCCTCTTTTTCTTCCCATGCTAAGTCTTAATCAAGACTGGGGGTTGGTTACTTGGAATCCACTAAATAAAGTAATGAATCTTTCACATCGTTGAGTTAAGATTATACTTCTGATGATCATCACCCCCATGGAGTATGATTTTAGTTTGCATCACTCCCAATTTGTCACGTTAACAATACACCTCTAAAAATCCACTTATCAATCCTCTTTAATAGGATGATAGGTCCTCAAAAGTACTCAAATCACAATCTTCTCCAGCAAGACACTAAGTCTTCAAAATCTTATTCAAATCACAAGTATTAAAATTCATCATTTCTGGTGATAAACTCACCTAGCAAGTTTCCCCAACGAGATGCTAATTCCCAAAATCTGGTGCAAGTCACAAGTACACATCTCTTGTCACATTAACATCACACCTCTGACAACCAATCAACTTATCAATCCTCTTCAATAGGATGATAAGTCCACAAAGTTGCTCCGATCACAATAAATTACCATCATATTAACACCAAACCTCTGGCAAAATCTACTTATAAATCCCCTTCAATAGGATGATAAGTCCACAAAGTTGCTCCGATCGCAACAAATTCCTGTCATGTTAATATCACACCTCTGACAAATCAACTTATCAATCCTCTTCAATAGGATAATAAGTCCACAAAGTTACTCTAATCGTAATAATTTTTTTGTCACGTTAACATCACACCTCCGACAACCAATCAACTTATCAATCCTCTTCAATAGGATGATAAGTCTACAAAGTTGCTCCGATCGTAACAAATTCCCGTCATATTAACACCAAACCTCTGACAATTAACTTATCAGCTCTCGTCAATAGAGCGATAAGTCCTCAAGGTTGCTCCGATCATAACAAATTCTTGTCATGTTAATCCCACACCTTTGATAAAATTCACTTATCGACTCTCCTTAATAGAGCAATAGGTCCTCAAAGTTGTCCTGATTATAACATCTTCCCATCACGTTAATATCACACCTCTGATAAAATCCACTTATCGACTCTCTTCAATAGAATGATAGGTCCACAAACCCGTCAAGTTAATGTTACTCCTTTGACGATACAATCCACTTATCGACTCTCCTTAATAGAGCGATAGGTCCACAAACCAGTCAAGTTAACATCACACCTCTGACGACCAAACCAACTTATTGACTCTCTTCGACAGAGCAATAGGCCTATAAAATACTGTTAGGTTAACGTCACACATCTAACAGTCAAACCCCCCAATAAACTTGTTAATCTTTTTTTGACAAGAATAGCAAGTTTTCATTGTAAAATCCCCAGCGGATTAAAGATTTTCTGGAATTATCCTGGTGATAACCAAGAAAATTTTTGAATTTTACTCTAAGTGAAAAATTCATGCCAAGTTAATACTACACCTCTGGCACTTTCAACTTTCTTTCAGTGTTTCAAGTGAAAATATAATACAGGAAGAAACAGTAACAAAGTCTACGTATTCAATATCGTAGCCAGTGATTATCATTAAATTAATAATCTCTGAATCCATACCTCGCATGTATGGGGAATTCTATCTCGAATCCTAAATAGGGATAAGTCAATGACTAATACACATTGCCAGTTAGTCTTTTACCATAAAAAGGACAAAATCCCATGTATTCAACATTGTGGTAGCCCGTTATTAATAACGCCAAAATTTGTGCCTTACACGCATGAGAAACTTTATCCCAAATCCTAAGTAGGGATAAGCCTACGCCTAACATGCGTTACCGGTTAATCTTTTTTCGTAAAAAATATACCAAAAACCATGCCTCACATGCATGGGAGACTTTATCTTGATCCCTAATTAGAGATAGGTCTATGCCTAACACCCGTTACCGGTCAGTCTTTTTTCATAAAAATGACAAAGTCTATGTATTCAAAATCATAGCATCAAGTCTAAGAGGGTTCATTCTCTTAGTACAACATTATATGTGGAACGGACTTAGACAATCCACATGCTAGCCTGACTCAAATGGTAGTCGGTAAAGGCTTATCAAATCCGTTGATGGCTGAGGGTTTGTCAAAAATCCTATGCATATTTGTAGGCCCATCAGCTTAATGGATGTGAGCCAAGACTTGAAACAGATGAGCTAAAGACAAGTCTTAAAGACTGAGTCAAAAATACATGAAAGTCACTTCTGTGTCTCAAGTCAAAATGACGAGGTCAGGCCCATGATGCAAAAACCACAACACCGAGGTCACACCCGGGTTCTAAATTTAAAATGCAAGGGTCCTGCGTGGCAAATCCCTTCAACCAAGATGCCTTTGAAACGAGTGCAGATAACGACTCCTTTACAACAAGGAATCAATAGCTCCAAGATCATAGCTGAGATCCAAATTATTCCGAAAATTCGTCCCAGTTAACCGTGAACTTTTGAAAACTTTGGAGGTGGTTCTGTAGGTTATCTAAAATTCACTACAGATAGCTGATCCCCCATCAAACACCAATGATGGAAGTTACAATCTGACGACTTCCATAAGACTATAATTTGAAGACTTTCACTTAGATCGTTGAATGTTACAATCTGATGACCTTCATAACAACCGATGAAAGCTCTAGTTCAACAACCTTCACAATCAACATCGGGGAGTTACAATCTGACGACTCACATATTTTCAAGGAGCCAAGATGAAGATTACAAGATGACGGTCTTTGTAACTCTCCAGCAAAAGAGACCATAAATTGATGGTTTCTTCACATCAAAACGCAGAGGTCATCCCTGTATTTTAACCTTAAAACGCAGAGGTCATTCCTGTGTTACACGCAGAGGTCATCCCTGCATTATAACCTCAAAACGCAGAGATCATCCCTGTGTTACAACCTCAAAACGCAGAGGTCATCCCTATGTTACAACATCAAAACATAGAGGTCATGCCCATGTTTCAAAGTCAAAATGTAAAGATCATCCCCAGCGCTCCAGTTAAAAACGCAGAGTTTGCAGACTCAAAATACAGAGTTCATCTCTGCATCCCAAACTCTGCATTTCAGATTTACAACACAATACGAACTGTGCATTCAGTCACCAAAATAGGCCCAACTTTGCGTTTCAAGTCTAAAACGCAGAGTTCAAGCCTTGAACGCTATTTTTTAGCGTTTGGCTTGTTCAAAACACAAACTGAACAGTTTCAAAACCGTTTTCCCCATGATTTAGGGAGCTGTTTAAGGGGATAGTTACACCCCATTCAGCTCCACTTAGGAGCAAATTAAGGGGGCGGTTATATCCCTTAATTCCCTATAAATAGCGAAAAACTCAATTGAGGAGAAGACCACGTTCCAGTGAAATAAGACATTTGGATTATCAACGAAGAGCAAATTCAACGTGAGTATTCGAAGGAGGTATTCTATCGCCACCGTAAAGAACCCAGACTTAAACAAATGGGAGAATTCAGATCAATTCTCTTCTCTTTTGTAATCAGAAATCCAAATTGTAATTAAGATTGAGAGAATACAAATCAAATATATTTTTTTTCAATTTTTCCTTTTACTATAAATTTTCCATCAAACAGAAGTGCTCTGAAAGACCTGAATAAAAAGAATTTCTACAATATTAGTGAGCAAGTTCAAAGAGCAAGAATTGATCTAGAAAATACTCAAATCACTAAAGAGCTTATCTTGTCCAATCACCAAAGAAGAAATTAGGAGAGCTATCTTCTCTATGCTTGAAAACAAGGCTGTAGGACCTGATGGCTATAATGTTGCTTTCTACAAATCTTCATGGTCAATAGTAGGAGATGAAGTTACCTTAGCAATTGAGGAGTTTTCTAAACAGGGAAGCTCTTAGGGAAAATTAATTCAATCTCAATCACACTCATTCCTAAGGTATAATGCCCTCAACCCCCCTCTGACTTTAGGCCAATATCATGTTGTAATTGCATATATAAGTTCATTTCAAAAATCCTGGCAAATAGACTGCAATCTGTTATGGGTTCTATTATTAGTGAAACACAAAGTGTCTTTGTAAAAGGTAGGCAAATCTCAAGTAATATTCTGTTAGCTCATGAACTAGTAAAGAATTATGGCAAGAAACATTTATCCCCTCGAGCAATGCTCAATATAGACATAAGGAAAGCTTTTGACTCTATTAGTTGGGATTTCCTAGAAAGTATGCTGAAAGGTTTGGGTTTCAACAAAGAGTTTACTAATTGGATCATGATGTGTATTTCATCTCCAAAATATTCTATCACTCTCAATGGTTCTCTACATGGATACTTTAAGGGTGCAAGAGGCTTAAGACAAGGGGACCCTCTCTCTCCTTATTTGTTTATCATTGGAATGGAGTATCTATCCAGGAGCCTGAGCATGCTAAAGCTTGATAAAAATTTCAAATTCCATCCTAAATGTGCTAAGCTAAAGATCACTCATCTCATTTTTGCTGACGATCTTCTCCTATTCAGTAGAGGTGATCTCTATTCAATATAGAAAATGCACCAGTGTATTGTTAAATTTGGTAACACATAAGGTCTTGAAGCCAATCTCTTAAAGAGTGTAATTTTTTATAGGGGTGTGGAAGAATCCATCAGAAACACAATTCAATATGGCCTGGGGTACGTAGAAGGTAAATTGCCTATTAGATATCTTGGTATGCCTTTGATATGCAGAAGGCTGTCTTTCCTAGATTGCTCTACCCTCTTCAAGAAGATCACCAGCCAATTTTAGACACAGCTGACTCAAAGGAAACTGTCATATGCATGGAGATTAAATGTCATTAAAAGTGTTATCTTGGGTGTGCAAGTCTTTTGGACATCAAATTACAGCTTACCAATAAAAGTACTCCAAAAAGTGGATGATATGTGCAGAGATTTCTTGTGGGGTAAAACTGATCGGATTTTTAAAACTCCTTTAGTTTCTTGGGAAAAAATCTATAGAAGGAAAAATCAAGGGGGTTTGGGTATATACTCTGTTGTTATGTGGAATCTGGCCACTTCCCTAAGAACTATATGGTATATTCATATCAACAAGGAGCTGTTGTGGATACAGTGGATTCATGGTAACTATCTAAAAGATAACACAATATGGGATGTGAAAATCAAAACAGGGGATTCTTGGATGTGTAAACAAATCCTGAAAGCTAGATAAAGTTATCTTAAGCTGTGGAGGTGTTGAAAACTTGAAGAAGATTATTAGCTCATGTTATAAGAGCTCAAAGGTTAAACTATCTGATCTTTACTATGCTATGTCCTCAGTTTCCAGCAAGGTGCAGTGGTTTAGCAAAATATGGGAGAATTTAAGCTTGCCAAAGCATTGTTTCATCTCTTGGCTAGCAGTACATGACAGACTGCTCACAAGAGATAGATTGTTGAGGAGAGGAATCATACAAGATGGACAATGTTGCTTATGCAATGATATAGCTCCTGAAACACGTAATCATCTATTTTTTCAATGCAAATTCTCATAGGATGTATGGAATGGGATAATGGAATGACTTCAATTTAGTTGGAGGGCTTGCGAATGGAACATCTTGATGGATTAGTTCAGCTGTAGGCTAAGAGAGAAAGATCTCAAACAAAGGGTGAAGATGCTAGCCTTATCATCTACTATATATTCCCTATGGAAGGAGAGAAATAATAGGATTTTTAATCAGGAATCCAAGAATACGTACTGATCGGATTATTAGGTTGATTAAGGTGATGTTATGACTATATCCCTCAATTGGCCCAGTTTGGAAGAGAATAGAGCATGGCTTCTCTTTTTGTGATCCATGCTCACATTGAGAAGCTGTTGTTGATGCAAGAGAGAAAGGAAAACCCTAAAGAGATTTGTGGAAGGAATTATTACAGTGTCTGCTATTTCAAGGATTTCTCAGTTTTTAAATCTTTTCAGCAGTGTGCATAATGTTATATTCTTATTAACCTCAGTTTACATGAGGTTTTCTTTTGAGCTTTTGTTACAGGTTTTTGATATCTCATTCACATAATGAGACTCTTGATGTACATACATTTTTCAATATTTATTTAGTGATGAATAAAATTTTCTTCATTTACAAAAAAAAAAAGATCACAAGACTTTTGAAGTTGCTTGGTTAAGGGCCTGTTCGTTTGGCCAAAAAAACTGGGAAATCAAACTTTAGGAAACCTATTTCCTATTATAATTACTTTGAAGTTGTTTGGTTGGTTTAAAAAAAAAGGAAATTATAGAATAGGAGATGAGATGAGATGAGTTGTCACCTTATTATTGGATGATGTGAGTGATTTTTTTAAAAACTTGTTTTGAGTTTGTTTGGTTGGTTAAAAAAATAAGGAAATGAATTGGAGGTATATTATTGGATGATGTTTTGAGGTTGTTTGTGTTTGGTTCGTTTTTAAAAATAAGAAAATAGATGAGATGAGATGAGTTGGAGGTATATTATTGGATGATGTGACATGTACTTAAGGAAATTAATTTCTTGTTTTTTTTTGAGGAAATGGGTGGAAAGGAATGTTTAATGAGATGAGATGAGTTGTCACAATATTATTGGATGATGTGTGTGATTTTTAAAAATGAGATAAAATGAGATGTGATGAGTTGGATGATGTGACACATTTCTTGTGTTTGGTTTATTTTTAAAGGTAAGAAAGGAGATGAAATGAGATGAGTTGGAGGATAAAAATAATATTTTATTGGATGTTGTGGGTGAGTTTTAGGAATGAAAATGGATAAAAATATTATTTTATTGATTTCCTTGTACCGATTTCCTTTTCTTGGTTTTTAGGAAACCAACCAAACAGCCCCTAAAGCAAAATTTGCAACAATATTCCGATAATGTCAGCATGCTTCATAGTCATCCAAATACTTTCCATATATTCCATGTAATTATTCTCAATTGAATGATTGGACGTGTTGATGTCTTATTCCACAATCTCCGTATGGTGTAGGGAAAAGCAATCGTACATGCTATTTGACTACATATGCAAATCTGTGCATGTTTCATCATGACCTATAAATCATACATAAGAACCTCTAAGTTGGCTACAATAATAACAGGAAAAATTTCTAAGTCTATTAAGAAAAACAGGAACAATAGAAAAATTAATATTTTGACTACCCAGTAGCAAGCTAAAAAGAAATAAAGATAATGTATTTTAGTTGCTCCTCCGTAATATTTCTTGCAAACTAAGTTTTTTATGCAGAAATAAAACCAGCATATACCAAAACCATTGGCAAACATTAGACGTATGGAGCGAACTTTTCTACTGCTTGCTAATATGATAGTATGGCTGTAGTTACCTAGCTAATCAGATATTTATTTGTTAAAGGACAAATACAAAAGATCTAAGAGATAAGTATTATAATGTAAACAACATAAAACAAATATACGTCTAAAAAAAGAATTATACAAGCAATGTAATACTTGGAAAAAAAATTTAATGTTGAATTTATAATGAGAAAATGAGACTGGAAAAAATTTAAAAGTTGAATTTAAAATGAGGAAATGAGACTAGCACTAGTAGAAAAATGAGACTGACATTAGTAGAAAAATGACCACCCTAAACGGAAAAAATCACCTAGATTGCCTAGAATTTGGTCTGGATAGATCAACCTAGACATAAATCCATCTAGGAAGATTTGTCTAGGATATTTCTATCTAGGTTGACCTAACTAGATGGAATCTAGAATTTCGTCTAGGTCACGACCTAGACGAAAATTCCATCTGGGATATGTTTTAGATGGAAATTCCGTTTAGGTCACATCTTAGATGAATTTTTCCTAAACAAAATTTCAATCTAGATCATGCCTAGACGAAATTTTCCATCTAGGGAGCTATCCTAGATGGAAATTTCGTCTAGGTTGCTTACTTTTACTAAAATTATTTTTATAAAATCTTTGATTCCTTGTATATTTACATTAACTTGAAATGAATAGCACTAAATATACACATCAACCCATATTTTACCACAATACATCAAATATTCAATCATTTATTGTTAGACCCTTGAGGGGGGGTGATTAGGGTCTTATGCTAATCTAATCCGATTTAAATGCCAATTAAAACTAATTAATAAGTTATCCTAGCAAGTATGAAATACAAGAATATATATGAGCTAGGATAAGCAATATGAACAATAAGATATATCCTAACAATGAGATATACTATATGATATATGCAAGGATATGTAAACTAACACAAGGGTAAACAAAATGAACTAAATAGTGGATCATAAAAATAATGAGCTATGGACAATGGCGATATAAGATATGAACATAAATATAAATGAACGCCAAAGCACACTCAAACACACTATATGATCATGGAGTTCGGACCTTCTGTCCTACGTCTCCGCTCCCCTCTCCCGAGGAGAAATCCACTATCACAACCCGGTTTGGAAGCCAAAACTTCTACACACTCGGTTTACAAGTTTACCGAAAACCCTCACACAACAAACACTATGCAATCACACTCTACACCCACACAAGTGTTGGACCTAGCCGTGTCTCCCTCAAGTGCTCGGTTACAACCTCTCCCTAGGTTTGTCAACCGACGCCACTCCTCTTGGAACGATCCCCGACTCTCACCACACACTCCTCACTCGGTGTACAAGTGTATTACAAAATGAATCTCACAATTAGGCTCAATATAATAATTGTTTGTTCTCTACTATGGATGAGAACACAATGAAAGCCCACACTCAAAATTACAACTCTCACAACCCCAAATATATTATGAATGCAAATACAATAAGCTCAAGTGGGTGTGTGTAACAATGAGTGAAATCAAAATCAAACTAAACTCAATTAAAATCTAGCATATAGAAATTATAAACAAAATAATAAATAGCTAGAAATGAGTTTAGAGATTTTTCTCTGAATAACAAGATGGAGAGATAAAGATTGAAGCCCAAACAAGAAGATGATCTCCTCCACTTGTGAAAACCAAAAACAGCTTTAAACCAAACTCAAACCAACCATAAACCCTTGTTAAAAACTTTCTTAAACTTGTTTAAAATACTCTCATGGTTACTAAAATAGAAGGGGGTTTAGGGGTTTATATAGGAAGAGAAACCAACAGCCAAAACAACAAACAAAACAACAAAAATCCCAGAAAAACAGGAACCAGATTCTGTACCCAATATGATCGTTGGAAGTTCGGCGGTCGACCGAAAAAATTCGCGGTCGACCGCGATCCAGATCCCAAACTGAGAAAACGAGCAGAGACTTCTTCGGTCGACCGGTGCGGTCGACCGATGGAAATTTCGAGCTCTCGGTCAACCACGGCGGTCGACCGACAAACTCTCTACTGCTAACTGATGAATGAACACATGGGCGGTCGACCGGTACGGTCGACCGCATACTTATATATGAAAATCTGATTTTGAAAACCGTTTTTCTGATTTTAAAACCCTATTTAAAAATATCAAATAAATTCCAAAAAATGTAAAACTTTGAGAAATGATTATAGACATGATAATAAACATGCTACAACAACTGATTTCCAAAAAGGATGTCCCAAATGAAAAATATCATCATTTTGCAAAATAGTCCAAAACACGAAAATGTAAACATGTGAATTTTGACATTTAGGCTAAACCATGTTTTGAAACTATGCGCAATGATTATATAGACTTAATAAAATATGTATATGATTATTGTTAAGTCTAAAAACTAAGAATATAATATTTTTACAAATACAATAGAAAATAAAACCATTTTGCTTTCACAAATACTCATATGTTTCATATCTAAGTAGTTAAACCAAATCACAATGATAAATATGAAATATGTAATTTCATATTTATAAACATGAAAACCCAAAACTTATATATATATACATAACTATATATATAAAAACCAAAACGTGTATGTGTGTATATGATTGAGCTTAAGGTACTTAACACACATAATATAAAACCTAAACTAAGTTACCAAAGCCGATCTTGATCTTCAATAAGCTTGACTTGGTACACTTTGCGGATGAAGCTGAACTTGATCTTTAACTTGAATTGTATAAGCTTCACCGACATTCCGCCAACCTCCTTTGGATATGATCGTTGAAGCTCTATTCCATCCATCCTCCAACCACGTTGTTTGTCTATAATAAATAAGAAAACCCAAATACTAGACAAACAATATTAGTGGTAAATTATTTGTTAAACATCATCAAAACAAGAATGCCAACATTATACACATAATCATTCTCATCCAATGTACACATCAACATTCTAATCCAACACCTAGCATTATCAAAAATCTAAATTATCACGATATTTACAATAAATACAATACAATACCGAGTCCATAGAATATCAGATGAAAAAAAATAAAGAGTACTCTTACAGATAAAAAACGGTTTAAACCATAAGATACAATAAACCTCACATTTCGTCATCGACGGCGTCACCATCCCTCGTATGAATGCCACTGCTACTATCTCTAATATCTTCGACCTATTTTAGAATAAAGTGAAATTTGACAATACATAAAATATAAAGGTTTTTTATATATTAGTCCTTAAAGCGTCAATTAGCATTAGTTCCTTATTTTCACTTTCATGGGAATAATATGTAACTATTGAATATCTTTGGAGACCAATATGTAATTTTCTATATTAATGGGAGCAATATGTAATTATAAAAGATTTAATGGATTCATATGTATAAGAAAATAGTATATACACGAACACAACACACTTGTGCGCTGCTCTGGCCAAAACCGATATTATCGATGCTCAAGTTTAAAAGTGTTATAACATCACCAAATAGAGAAGTAGGAATCATATCGGCCAAACAATTTATGAAGTGGGTCATGACTATGTTCATCGTGCGAGCTCTCATCATAATGCTAGTCAACTCCTCAGTCACCCGAACTTGTAGTTCTGAGTCAATCTTCCCACACAAATAGGTTGAGACACGTAGAATAAGTGGCATAACAGAAATATGGACTAATGACGCTATCAATATTGTAGATGACATTGAGGATGTTGTGAAGAATCTTGTGCTTATGCCGATGAAGCTCCAACATCATGCAATAGATATCTTCCTCTCCTATTATATCCTAATAGGTTCTGAGTTAAAGTGATGTTATCCTCTAGAGATAGCATCTGAGGGTCCGGCCCGCCTTCCGCTTCCTCCTGAGACATGCACAATGCTGCTGCCTCCTTCATTGCGGCTCCAAAATCTTCCTGAATCACACACATATGATTATTACATAATCAGGAATAGATCTAATAAAATTTAAATAAATTTCTAAAGAAAATTTAGCTAACATTTCTAAATAAGTTCATTTCCAATTATGTTTTACAACCAACTCGAGCTTTGCCTTGATCTTCTCGTCATCTTTATAAGTCGAACGGAAGGTAGCACATGCTAACTTAGCCTTTAAGTTCAGCAACATTATTGATTTTCCCTATCAATTTATAAATTTATGAGATTTTTTTGGTCAATGAAAGAATTTTATTCATTCACCAAATATGAAAGTTGTAGCACATCAAAAAGCTCAGATAGGATCTGAGGTTACAAAAACCTTCCAAAAGAACACCTCTTAGTCAAAACCTCCAAGTACAAAGATAATCATTTCCAGATTTTTAGCTAAGGGATCATTGAGAATTGTGATCCAAATATCAGTTTTGATCTTTCTAACCAGCTGCATTGTGTTCTTGCATTTTTATTAGAAAATTCTTGCATTGCGTGCCCTCCAAATGTTGTAAATAGTTTTTGTCAATGCCATTTTTTTGAGCTGTTGTTTGAGTCTCTTCACCCATAACCTGAGAGTAAAACAATTCAATATGTAATTCCAGTAGCAGGATCGCTAATTAAACCCCATCCAATCCATGATTCTGTTCCATACTTCACAGGAAAAAACACACTCGAAAAACAAGTGATTCCTGGATTCACAGCTTGCACCAGCACATAGACTACATAGGTTAGAATTGATGATACCTCTCCTAAGTAGTCTGTCTTTGGTAAGAAGCCTATCTTGAAAGGCTAACCAGCTCACGAAAGAATGTTTAGGGATATTTAATCTTCCCCAAACTACTTTGGACCATGGCACATTATCAGCTGAATGCAAGAGTGCAATATACAGAGTAGATATCCTGAGCTTTTCATTTTTATAACAGGAGTTGATGAGCAGCTTCAGGTTATTCACACCACCACACGAAGCCATTGCTTTATCCCTTATTCTAATCAATTGCTTTCACATCCAGGAGTCCCCAAACTTTGCATCCACATGCCATATATCACTATGTTTTAAGTAATTTTTATGAATCCACTTAATCCATAGAGATTCCTTGTTGATATAAATATGCCAGATGCATTTGATAGCTGATGCAACATTCCAATTGAGGGCAGAAAAGATCCCCAGTCCATCTTGATCCTTACCTATGCACACTCTCTCCCAAGAAACAAGAGGTAATTTGAATGTTTGATCTGATTTACCCCACAAAAACTTTTTGCATAACTCATCAATTCTTTTCAGCACACTAATATGCAATATATAGTTTGAAGTCTAAAATATTTAAACTCCAAGAATCACACTCTTGATAACCTGCAACCTACTAACATAGGATAGATTTTTATGCTTTAACCAGTTTTGAAACTGCCCAATTATCCTTGTAAAGAGGGGATTACAGTCCATGAAGGACAATCTTTTAGAAATTAGAGGAACTCCTAGATACCTGATAGGCATGGTACCAGTTGAGAAACCCAGCAGATTATAAATGGAGATTTTAGTATTATCCTCAACACCACCATAGTAGATAGAGCTCTTTTTAGCATTTGCCACCAAGCCAGAAATGTCACTGAACTCCATGATACATTGATAGAGTTTGGACACAAAATATAAGTCTCCTTTAGAGAACAGGAGAAGATCATCAACAAAAATAAGGTGTGTGATTTTAAGTTTTGCACATTTTGGATGATATTTGAATAGCCTATTATTATTCAAGAGACTTAATCTCCTTGATATATATTCCATGCCTAATATAAACAGGTAAGGTGAGAGAGGATCTCCCTGTCTAAGCCCACGCTGACCCTTGAAATATCCATGGAGAGAGCCATTTAAAGAGAGAGAACTTTGGAGAGGAAATGCATGCCATTATCAAATTAACCATAGCTTTAGGAAAATTCAGTCCCTTGAGCAGATCAAATAAAAAATTTCAGCTAATTGAGTCGAAGGCCTTCCTTATGTCAATATTTAACATAACCCTTGGAGATAAGTGCTTCCTACTATAACTTTTAACAAGTTCATGGGTTAGCATAATGTTATTAGAGATCAGCCTACCCTTCACAAAGGCACATTGAGCTTCATTAACCAGTACCCCATCACATTCTTGATCTTATTAGCTAGAATCTTAGTGATATATGCAATTGTAACAAGAGATAGGCTTGTAATTTGAAGGAACTTTTGGGCATTACACCTTGGTTATGAGAGTTATGGAGGTGGAGTTTACCATACCTAGAAGCTTTCCTATCCTGAAGAAATCTTCAATTGCCAATGTGACCTCATCCCTGATGATATCCTAAACAGATTTAAAAAAAGACACACTAAACTCATCAGGACCTGGTGCCTTGTAATCCAACATAGAGAATATTGCAGCTTTAATTTCTTCCTTTGTGACTGCCTAGATAAGTTTTTAGCTTGAGCTTCATTCAAACAAGACCTTGACTTGATGACATCCATGTCAGGAGGAACTATGTCTATTGCAGTTCCCATAAGGCTTTTATAAAATGACACTAATTCATTAGCAATGCCCTCTCCATTTGTGATCCTATCCCCTCTGTTATTGTAGAGAACCACAATTCTATTATTGTGGCTTTTTTGCTATTGCCAAAGCATGGAAGAAACTGGAGCACTTGTCTCCATGCAAGTTCCAGGTTATCGTGGCTTTTTGCTAGTAAAAGGACAATTCACAGTCCATAAGCTTATTATAAGTAACAATATATTCTTTCTCTTGATTAATAAGAACAGGATCAAAAGAGCAAGCTTGAAGGTTTTTCTGTACATTTTCTAGAGCAATTTTGGCCCTTCGGACCTGCTCACTAATGTTGTGGAAATGTTTTTTGTTTAATCCCTTTAGTGCATCCCTCAACATTTTTAGCTTTGTATAAACTGAATACATAGTAAATCCCTCAATTTTTGTTTACCTGCAAACATTTGAGACCGTGGGAAAGAAACTTTGATGCTTAATCCACATCTTGAAGAACTTGAGTGATTTTTTCCGCTACAACATATCATCATAAATTGAAACAAGCACTAGAGAGTGATCTGAAAAATTAGGGAGAAGAAATTCCACATGGCTTGAATTAAATAAATGAATCCATGTATCACTACCAAGGCCCTGTCAAGCCTACTTCAAACCCTAGAATCAGAGCATTGCTTATTATTCCAAGTATAGAAACATCCAGAGGTGATTAAGATTACAATCTACAATAAAGTCCCTAAAGTCACATGTATCAGCCTCGGATAACACAGTTCCTCTAAGTTTTCATCATTGTTTATCATTTCATTAAAATCCCCACACATGAGCCAAGGAGCATTTCCAATATTTTGATTAACCTGGTTGAGTTCAGCCCATAAAACCTTCCTGTCCTCCAATGATTGTGTCCATATATTGAAGATATGACACATTCCAATCTCCCATCCATATATTTTACTAAACAGGTAATTTGTTTATCAGATGAAGTAATGGCTTGAACATCCAAGATTTTTGGATCTCACGGGATGAGAATTCTAGTTTTACTAGGCATCCTGACATTAGATATCCAACTCCAAAAATTTGCTATTTTCTTGGCCACAACAGGTAACAAGGACTCCCTAATTTTGTTTTCAAGAAGAGAAAGAAAGGAAATATGATATTGCAACAAATGGTGCTTGACCAAGTGTTGCTTAGAGGATTTATTTAATCCTCTAACATTCCAAAATGATAGATTCATTTAATTGAAACCCCTCTATCAATTGTAGAAGGGTAAAATTCTAAATTATCCAATGATGAGAAAGAATTGATAGAATTGATATGTTCCTTTGATTTTTTATTTTGGACTATTAACCAGGACTGAGAGAAGTTGCAAGTTTTAGTTTCAGAAACATGCACCACATGTACATGTACAGTCCCATAATTTCCCCTGATTCCACCAGTTGTTGAATTATGTTGTAACATGCTACTTCCATTCTCTTTGTTAACTTCAGAAGCAGGCACCTTATTGTGCACATCATGCACAAGCTAATTGTGTACAACATGCATAGCTTGGTAGCCTAAAATCCTAGTCAGGTTAGGCACCTCATTTGCAATGATTGGTTTATTGACATCTACCTGAGCAACTTGCTGATTATTTGAGCCTCCTACTTTTCTAACAACATTAGCATTTTGTTTTTGTCTTGGCACCCATTTTGAGTCCTAGGTTGTCTCCTTCAATAACTAGAGTCATGACCTACCACCTTTCCATACTCACATTATCTTGGCTTTAACTCATATGTGACATTTTGAAAGAAACTTTTACCATTTGGTCCCAGGATTGCTATTTGGTCTAGGAGGGGAGAGGGAATTTTCACTTCTATAAGAACTCTTGCATAAGCCAATCTCTACCTATTGGCAGTAAGTTTGTCAGTGGTAATTGGTCTATCAATAATACTAACAATCTTGCTAATACTATTCACATTCCACAAATTAAGCTTCAAGCCAGGTAATTGAATCCACATAGGATATGAAAAATCCTTTATTCTTTCAATATCATCATCAATATTCCAAGGTTTTAAAAGAAGAGGCCTTAACCCAAAAAATTAAGGACCTTTTTTCAAGAATTCCACTCATCTCTTCTTCATTTTAAATTTGAAAAGATATACACCAGCCTTAAGTAAGCATACTTCAGGAATTGCAACTTGATCCCAAGCTTTATGAACAAAAGTTTTCATGACTTTGAATTTAACATTAAGCCCCAAAACCTATCCAATGAGAGAAAATTGCCAGAGGGAGGCTCCTTCAATCCATTCATCTTCTTCAAAAGTTACAACTATTTTCGTCGAAAGTGGTCTTCAATATCAAGTTCATTACAACGTTGATCGTTTACAATGAATTCAAACAACAAAAATAAAGATTACAACTTTCTAGAAAATAAACACAAGAACTGTTTATCAACTCTTGCTTGCGTGGGGTATTCGCCTGTGCCAGGGATGTTGATATCCGTGGACGACCACAGATCATATCTAGTTTTCAGAAAATTGATAGAGATCCTACTTCACCAAGGAAGTATTCGCTTGAAGTACTAAGATCGACCAAGTGAAATCAGTAGCTCTTCTCGAGATTAAGACTAAGCCTAACCTTAAAGAACGGACAGGGGGGATACGAGTTCAGATCATTCGAAAGCCTTCCTCTTTATGTTAAAATTCGTCGGGATCTGGTTAACCTTCACTAAAATTTCGTTCTCCTTGACTCCTCAATCCAGCAGCACCTCGTCCTTTTGATAAAATTCTAACCCTCGTGAAATGAGCCCCTAGGCCTTATATTTATAGGCTTCAGTTGGTGAGTTTTTAGATAAGAATAATGGATTTGGCCTTATCCTCAGCTAACAACTGTGTAACCACATTTGGAGATGATATCTAGGCAATTGTGAACCTTTGAAACAGAAGAAATCCCGTGAAAATAGCAAAACACGTTTTGGACGTTCTAGACAACTTTGGGCGTGGGACAAACCATGGTGACCTATGCGGCCATGGGTCACCAAGAGGTGACCCGCATGGCTGCGGGTCACCAAGAAGTGACCCGTGCGCCACGCAAGTTCCGAGCCTTGTTTGAGTTCTTTCGGTGTTTCCTAAATTTTCCGAACTTATACTTTTTGCCGATTTGCATATTTGGTTGTCTTGTTGACATGTACGCTTTCCTCATTGATGAATGTGAGCTGACTGATGAGCACGTTCGGTCACTTGGAATTGATCGTCACGCGCGAACCAATTGACGAGCGCGTTCGGTCACTTGGGGCTGACCAATGCGTTCAATCACTTAGAGCTGACCGACAAGCGCGAGCCACTCGAATAATCTTTCTTGACTCGGATGATGACGTTCGTCGTCTTCTCTTCATCTCGAGCTACGTGTGGACACCTATATGTGTTTTTAGACGCCTACATCAACATCTTCAGTATCAGGCGATACATAGTTTAAAGCCAAACCAGTTCTAACTTTCCTATTGTTAGTGAAACAACTAATCCAGCTCTTTGTTGCTGGAATAGGATTAGGTGAAATCAATGAATCTAATGGAGCAAAATCATTAATCTCATCAGTAGTTTTACCAGAGTTAGAAGAATTTTGATTTATCAAATCATCCGATCCTTTTTCATTAGAATTTATTTTACAGGAATGCAATGGACCAGTAATCTTCTCCAACACATCTACCACTGGATTCGAACCTAGATTATTTGCAGATCTTGGAACAAAATTCAAAGGAATAATGGATTCGAGAACATATTCAGATCTCAAAATTCCAGATCTAAAACCATCACCAGAATCCTCAACAGGATTTGATGATGAGACAGATACAGGTTCAAGCATTGAATTAGAAATCAAAGATTTAGATCCAGGATTTCTTACCAACTGAATCTTATGAGATGGATCCACCTCTAGATCAACCTTATCAGCCTAAGAAACTCAAGAAGAAACAGAACCAGATTGAGAACTCGAAACCTTACTGAGATTTTGAAATTGAACCCCATTCTTCATCTGAGGTTGTTGAGTATTAGACGAGCTCAATATATTTGCCATTAGCTTCTTCTTCTTCTTCTCTCCTTTAGGTCCCATTGACCCCATAACCTCCACCTCCAAGCTAAAATCTTCACCATCTTCAAAGAAACTAGCATCAGATTGATCATCATGAGAATTCAAACTTGAATTAGAAGCTCTTAAACCAATATTAAAGAGTTTCTTCCTATTATTTCTCTTCTTCCTTTCCATTTCAAACACAACGGGGGTGCAAGTTAGCTGGCGCAAGATCGCATGCTAACATGCACTGGAATAACCGCTTTTCTAATGAATTTGTTGTTAAATAGTATGCAAATTTATGAGACTTGGTCATACTATTTATTAAAAAAATTTAAAACTTTAAAAACTCTATTTTTTGAAAAAAAATTATTTGTTAATTACACATTTTCAAATCACAAACTTATAGAATCACACATTTTTATGGTACGCATGAAAATTAGTGCAAAATGGCTATCATGATTCCAATGACAATACTTAAAGTTAGTATTGCTAGTGTTATTTGCATTATTATAGTAACTAGTATAATTTAATTTAGGAATAAATACATTTAGGGTTGGAATCGATTAATAGATTTGTCACAATTATGGTTAAATTAGTTATTATTAAAAGTATTATTTAATTAGGGCAAAAATATAGTTAAACTTTGGATTTAGAAATGATTATAACTGTTGGTCAAATAGGGAAAAATATTATTGAATTAGTGTCTAAAATTGGGTTAATAGCTAAAAATATTTTCTAGGGTCACAAGATTCAAACTTTACCATTTGAGTTGGAATTTAGGGTATTTGGTAAAATTGAACAATAAACAATGAAAATTAAAAAAACAAAATATTTTATGAAAATATTTTCGTCTAGGATGCGTCCTAGACGAAGATCCTAGACGAAGATTCCTATCTAGGATGCTGGTGCCCATTACTATTTAAATAACTTCTGTCTAGGTTGCCAACCTAGATGCAAAATTCCATCTAGACGGAGTTTATTAGACGGAAATTTTTCCATCTAATTTGACTCAAACTAGATGAAATTTTTATGTCTAGTTTAATCTGTCTAGGATCTTTATTTTTCTACTAGTGTGGGTATAGGATATGGTTGCACCATATACAGTTTGACACAACGAGGAGTTTATATGCATTTGTACTGAAAGTAGGAGGCTTATGCTGACATTTTCAATCCTCAAAAGCTTTAATAGAACCACTTGGATAAAAGCATATGGTAATGAGATTTGCAATATTTTGCAAACTTTCTTTGTCCTTCACTTTAAAGTACTCTAATTTAATGTCTTTCATAGTTCTATAGATATCATATTAACTATAGACGACAACTCTATTAGAATATAACTTATGAGAGTAATTAGAGGAATCATGAAGGTCCAAACTGTTTCTCACGATCTTCTAATGTGTTAATATTGGGCCAAGAAAAATTGTACATTATAATCAAAAATTTAAGCTTGAGGAAAAGAGCAATTGGTTTCTTATATATTTCTAGATATCAAACACACAAAAACATACAAATCATGTCAGATTTTCTATCATGCCTGTTTAATTAGCATTTAGGGGATAGATGAACAAAAACCACTCAAATTTTCATGGGATATCACCTGTGAAGGAACATTATAAGCATGAAACGCTATCAGAATAGAGACGCTACCGCGAAAATCCCCCCCAAAAACTATAGATCATCGGGAGCCTACATCTCTCGTTTCTTTCTAAATATGTCGATCTATATAGAGACACACACACACACACTATGTATTACAATTAATATGCAATTACAATCGCATCCTCACTAGTATCCATAGTATACATCAGTAACGAACATACACACCAACACGTACGTAGTTCAATACAGAGCACCTCGTTGGAAGGGGGGAAGCTGCTCGCCACATTGGAGGACCCGACATAGAGGCCGCAGTCGCTGATCATCATGATCCAGATGATCTTCTTCGAGCCAGCAAGATTCATATCCCACGACTGGATGTACTCTATCGAATGGGCCGACACAAATCCAGTGCAAAGGTTTTTTTTTTTCCGGCCGGTGACTCTGAACGTTAAGAAAAAGGGAGGTGAGGCTCGAGACGATCGGGCAGGTGCGCGATTTCCTTTGCGTGCTGAAGAGGGATCGGCGGAGACGATCGTTGTCAGTAACGCCAATGATGAACCACGTTATATTTGCGTATGTTTACTCGGGCGTGTCAACGGAGTGCCGACTATGGCCACTGGAAATCTACCCCCCAAAAAGAAAACGAAGACAAACGTACGATTATGGGACCCAACTGAGAGAGAAAAAGTAAATTGAATCTAGAGGGTTAAATATCATGAGAAAGAATGAAGGCTATTTACTGGGAAAAATATGTAGAAAATTAATAAGTGCTAGAGAAGTCATGGAAGAATATGATTGTGAAAGTGGAGCAGACCTAAGAAAATTTGCAGTCAATTTAAAACCCTAATTTTCCGACCAAAAAGTACAAAAAAAAAAAAAGGGAAAGGAAAGGAAAAAAAAAGAATTTTTACACACAACTCAAATGGAATTGATGAGCACCTAAAAGAAGAGGCGAATTTTGCGGCAGAAAAATCGTGCTTCTCCTCTTCATCACATCTTCTCTGAAAAGAAAACAAAAAAACAACACAAAAAAAGGTTAGAAATTCGGCTTTTATCAAAACCCCAGATAAAGAAGAGAGGAGAACTTACTGCAACCAAGATAGAGAAGATTTTAACCGAAACTGAGGGTGTGTTTGGTAAGTTTGAAAATAATGTAGACTGGTTTTGAACAAGCTCCACTCGTTCTAGGTTATGCTAAACTAGACTGTAAAACCCTAAAAATTTAAAAAATTATTTTAAATAATAATAAATAAGTTTTATTATGCTTGGTGATCATTTTGGGGTGAATGGATCAGATTGAAATCGATTTGAGATTGATTCACAGTTTCAGCCTCGGTATCGCGAGTCTGCTGAAACCTACCGCATATCTATTTTTCATAAGTTTTCTATTGATCAGATGGATATGAGGTTTGCACAATTGATCTTTGAATATCGAGATAGTACTGTGGTTAAAGTTTTGTTGCGTTATGATGGCGGAGACTAAAACCTAATTTTTAAATTATATATATATATATATATA
>BQKN01012219.1:0-24386 GCA_022839385.1 Asparagus kiusianus | reverse complement strand
TAAATTTTTAGGGTTTTACAATTCATGTAATTCATAACAGATCAAAATATTGGAAGATGAGTCAATGAGAAGCGGAAACAGGCACATAATTAATTCAAAAAACATAATCTTCTCTAAAATAATTTCTTTAAACTTATTTATCATCATAATTATTCTAAATTATTCTTATTAAATAATAAATATTAACTCAAATAATCCTTTTGTAAAATAATTTCTTTTAAAAATTATTTAATATAATAACAACTCAAACAATCCATTTCACAGAATAAAATTCTTTTCTCATTATAATTAATCTAAAATTAACTTCTTTTTCAAAATAAAATCCTTTAAATTATTATAATTATCTAAAAAATGATTCTTTTGCCGAATTAAATTCTTTCAATTTATCATAATTTTCCTAAAATGATTTCATTACCAAATAATTTATTTTAAAATTATTTTCTTAATAATTCAAATAATCATTTCACAAATCAATTTCCTTAAAAATTCTTTAGTATCATTCAACGACAAATCCACACATGTAATCAAAAAAATCATATTACAGCTAATCTATGTACGTACTTAATGAACAATATATCTAAAGTAAAGACGAGTTAAATAATATCGAGATCTTGCCTCGGGTTCGTCGAATGGGTCGACGTCGACGACACGGGTTCGCGGTCTGATCTGGGCGCAGGTAGGAATGATGCGGCTACTGGCTTAATGTGGCGATGATGAGCTCGAGAGGGGGCTGAACGTGATGATGGCTGTCGGATCTGATCTAAGCGCGTGTGGTACACGACGGCGAACTCGGGTCAGCGGAGGAGAGGCTGACGAGGGACAGCGGGGGAGACTCGTCGAAGGTGTTGGGTTTAGGCAGAGGAGGCTGAGGCGAGGGGGTGTTGTCGCCGGGCTGGAGAGGGGTTCAATGACGAGGAGGAGCTCGGTGGCTGAGCTCAAGGGGAGAAGAGGATCTGGTGTGGTGCGGGCGTTTGGATGGGGTTTGAGGCGTTGGAGCTTGGTGGAGGGGAAGGCGGTCATCTGAGTTGTAGGGGACGGCGGTGTCGGTGCGGTGAGCTTGGCTGGTTGGGGCTCAGTGTGAGGGCGGTGATGATGAAGAAGCGATGGGTTCGGCTTAGTGATGGGGCGGTGAAAGGAGGACAGAGGAGGAGAGGGGAAGCTTGGTCGCGGGTTGGGCTGTAGCGAGGAAGGTGACGACATCGGAGGCAGCGTCAGTTTGCTGGCAGCGGGCTAGCGGGGTTAAGGGGCTGAGGACTTGGAGGCGGTAATGACGGTTCCACGAAGTATGAGGGGAGGGGTGGTAGAGATGGGCTCGGGGCGGTGAAGGCTAAGGAGGCGAAGGCGTGGGTTCAGGGAGAGGGGCGACGAGCTCTTAGAGGCAGGGTTCGACGATGCGTTGGTCGAGGAGAAACAACGAGAGAAGGGGGCAGTGGCGTTTTGGGGAAGAAGAGAAGGAGAGAGAGAAAAGATGTGTATATATAAATAATTAGGGTTTAGGGTTAATTATTTTAAAATGAAATTAATTAAAAAGAAAAAACTACTGATATTTAAAAATCAAGATAATTACGAGATAATTATCTACAATTAAAAACATACATGTTGTACTAATACAACAGTTAATACGAAATAGTCGAAATATACATATATTGTACAATTAAACGAGAACAATTAATTATAAAAATATATTTACTTATATTTAAAATCAAATAGTTATGGGATAATTATTTGCACAATAAAACATACCAGTTATACTAATACGACAGATAATATGTAACAGTAGAAATAATATAACAAATAACACAACTAATACGTAATTAATAATATAATATAATACACAGAATAATACGTAATAGCAAAAATAATATAACGTATTATTCAAAGTGATACGTAATAGTATCGATAATCCAACAGATTAATTCCAGAAATTATCACCGCACGAAATAAATTTTTAAATATTATAATCATTTAAATAAGTATAAAATTGGACTTTTAAATCATAGAAAATTGTAGAAAATCAGAAAATACAAATACTCTCTTAAAAGAAATAATTAAATTTTTTTAAAATACTAGAAAATTATTTTAACTAGTATAAAAATTCACAGTCATTACATCCTACCCTCCTTAAAACGAATTCTGCTCTCAGAATTAAATTAAGATATGCACGATATCATATAGGAATCTGTAAAGCAAAAATAATACATATAATAGTTAGCAGTATAAAGTAAAAAATCATATTAATAATGGACGTAGATAAAAGACATAAAATATATGCGATAATCATTTAATTATGTATTCATAACATTTACACAATGAACATAATATCAAAATATACCAATAATCATTATATCATTATACCTATTATAAAAATTAAATATGATACAAAAGAAATATAAACCCAATATACATAAAGAATAAACATAATACAGCATATGAACTGTAATGTATTAATATCTAAAATAATATTCAAATATGGACCTAATAGTTAACTAAAATAGTAATACAGAGACTTGTGTATATGAAAAACTGATAAATATAACAAAAACAATTAATGGATAGACAATAAAATACATTATCAAGGTAAAATATACACAACCTAATAAAAGAAAAACAACTAATAAACACAAAAAAATATCTACAATATGCAAAACTTGCATCTAAGCTGTATAAACTTATAACATTCATTTCACATCGTAAAATAAACTATAAAATAACTGATGAAACTTAAAAGAAATTACTATGTTAACTAATAAACAATATAACCCAAATAACAGAAATAAACTAAAAAATTAATAAAATTAAAGATGATATAAAAACACATACAAGAAAGACATATAACTTGATAAATAACCAAACAATAATGATAACAAAATGCATACATGAAAAGTAAAATATGACCAAAATTATTATGTGGTAACATACACATCAAACATGTATAAGTAATATGTGTTAGACCTTAGAGGGGAGCGATTAGGGTCTTATGCTAATCTAATCCGATTTTATGCCAATTAAATCTTATTAATAAGTTATCCTAGCAAGTATGAAATACAACAATATATATGAGCTAGGATAAGCAATATGAATAACAAGATATATCCTAACAAAGAGATATAGGCAATGTATGTGCAAGGGTATATAAACAGCACAAGGGTAAATAATCTAAACTAGATAGTGGACAAACTAAATAGTGAGCCAATGGCAAAATGAGCAATGAGCATAAATAAGAATAAACGCTAAGGCACACACAAACACAATCAAATGATCACGGAGTTCGGACCTTTCGTCCTACGTCTCCGCTCCAAACTCCCGGGGAGAAATCCATTATCACGACCGGGTTTTTTACGCTCACCCGAATATTATTTACAACCACACTATGTCGGTTTTCAACGTTCACCGATCAATGTTCACAATCACTCACAGTGTCGGTTTTCAACGCTCACCGAATAACGTATACACTCACACTCACAATGTCGGTTTTCAACGTTCACCGATAAACGTCTCCTCACACTCGGTTTTCTAGCTAACCAAAAATTTTATAATCTCACAATTTTAACAAATAATAAATTTGTTCTCTACAATAGATGAGAACACAATAAAAGCTCACACTCAATTGTTACAACTCCTCACAACCCAAAGTATACTATGAATGTAAATACAATAAGCTCAAAGGTTGTGTGTGTAAGCAATGAGAAAATCAAAACAACTAAACTCAATTAAAATCTAGCATATAGAAATTATGAAAAAAATAATAAATAGCTAGAAATAGGGTTTAGGAATTCTTCTCTGAAAATCAAGTTGGAGAGGAGGATTAAAATGAAGTTCAAACACTAAAGATGATCTTCTCCACTTATAAAGCAATCTTCACAAACCATACAGACTTTGAACCCAACTAAAACCCTTTTCAAAACTCTTTTAAACTTCTTTAAAACTATCCATTGGGTTACTGAGATAAAAGGGGTTTGAGGGTTTATATAAGAAGAGAAAACAACAGCAAAAACCCTAAAACAAAACAACCAAAATCCTAGAAAATTAGGAATATGATTATGTACAAAAAGAACCGTTGGGCATACGGCGGTCGACAGTGGAAATCTCGCGGTCGATCGCGAGCAACTTTCGAAGTTGAGAATTTTCTAGAAACTCTGACGGTCGACCGTGACGGTTGACCGCGAAAGTCTTTGTTGGCTCCATAGGGAAAAACAAAGGTACGGTCGACCATGAACTGATATATGAAATATTCAGGTTTAAAAACAGTTAGCTGATTTTAAAACACTGTTTAAAAATATCAAATAAATTCCAAAAATTATAAAACTTTGGGAAATGATTTTATACACTTCCCAAATGAGAAATATTATTATTTTGCAAAATAGTCCAAAACATTAAAATGTGAACATATGAATTTTGACATTTTGGCAAAACTATGCTTTAAAACTTTACAAAATGATTTTATAGACTTGAAGAAAGATGTAAGTTATTTTTATGAAGTCTATAAACAATGAATGTAGTATTTTATCAAAATACATATATAATGCACTAAAACATGATTTCATTGAACTAAATAAAATTGATATTAATGAAATCATATATATGCATATAAGTACGAAACAAAAATATGTTTTCTAATTATATTAAATTGTTTCATATTAAAACTTGAAAACTATCAAACAAAAACATATATGTATATATATAACTATATATATATAAAACCAAAACGTGTATGTGTGTATATGATTGAGCTTAAAGTACTAACACACATAATATAAACTCCTAAACTAAATGTTACCCAAGCTTGATTTTGATCTTCATTGTAGCTCAACTTGGTAAACTAGGATGAATCTTGTAATTGGATCTTTAACTTGATAGCAAGGCTTCACTCCACTATTCCGCCAACCTCCATTGGATATGATCGTGAATGCGCAATTCTATCCATCCTCCAACTCGTTGTTTGTCTAGAATAGATACAAAACACAAATACTAAACAAACGATATTAGTGGTAAATTGTTTGTTAAACATCATCAAAACAAAGAGGCCAACAATATGTACACTACGCAGGATTAATAAAACATATGCAACATAAAATAAAACAACTACACTATAACGTGACCACAAATAAAAAATTATAACAAGAAACATAATGAATACTAAATCACAATAAGTATAGCAATACACAAATTGAAACGTGAAAAGAAACATGAGTAATAATACACTGCATAAAATATAAGACACACCTTACAAAAATATTTTGACTAAATACGTAACCATAATATAATATATAAAAACATAAAAATTAAAGCTAAACAAACACACATATTGTAACAACCTTTAATAACCCTATTGTAAAACCTCGTATTTTGTCAGAAGTATATGTGAACTATTAGTGATAAATAGTTCTGTTTGTGGTAAATGACTTGGGGTCATGCATATACTTGGTAACAAGTTTCTAGACATGTATAAGTGTGGCTTCATAGAGTTCGTGCAATTGGTTTTGGCTGAATAACAAAACATGCACGAATCTGGAAATAATGTCTGCTTAGTCGACTTATGAGTTGACTAATGAGTCGACTAATGAGTCGACTGATGAGTCGACCTATGAGTCGACTGATGAGTCGACCTATGAGTCGACTAACGGGCTGATTTTGGGTTTTCTTCTAGTTTACGGGTCTGTTCAGTTTTGTATCGGGTCTGACCGCTCATATATGATATCTCCTACCCGAGAACACCTTCAGAACTCTCCCTCTCAAACCCTAGCTCAGATTTTTAATGTTTTGGAGGAGTTCTCGAAGGAGTTTATACGGGATTTCGTGTAGAGTAGCGGAGGAGATCGTGCTGGCAGATCTAGGAGTTTGTGCATTATATCAGAGGCGAGTAGCATCTCGCCCAACCCTACACCCACTATTTGTATATCTTATTGAGTTTTCTTTGGATTCATTAAGCCTAAATCAATATTTTACGTATAAAAGTATATCTCTATAGTATTTGATGTGAGAAATCAATTGTTTAAATTAATAAAAGTTCACCAACATTTTTTTAACCTAGATCCAGATCTGAAATTCGTTTTAAACATGGTTTCTTATGATTTATTATTTTCAAAATGTTTTTAAACATGAGTGAATATGTTTAGGGTTTTAATGCAAGATAATCATGCAAATATTTCATTTTAGTTTAATACATATGTGTAAGAATCGTGTTTACATTACTAAGACCGATGAAGATGAACTTTAGGTTAAAATTGTCTTACAAATAATTATGTATGCAAAAAACAGGGGATTTCCTGCTCAGTCGACCAATAAGTCGACTTATCAGTCGACTCATAAGTTGACTGATCGGTCGACCAATGAGTCGACTGACGGGAAATTTCCAACAACATTTTTTGTTTGTTTTTCTATTCTGTCTGGTCGATCGATAAGTCGACAAATAATCCCAGTCGACTCATGAGTAGTCTGACGAGGAAAATTTCCAGTTTTCCTCAGTTTGGATCTGTTTGGTTTGGTTTGGTCTGTTTCAGTTCAACTGAAACTACTTATGTATGTTTACTGTTATTGCATGCTCTTATGTGAATGAGGAGTCACCTCGAATATATGGCATTCGACATTTTTGATTTTATTTTGCATCTCTTCATGTGAGATGTCATGCGGACACCAGTTTAGTTTACACACCGAGTCACGTGTGAGATTAGTGAATATGCACCTGTTCATATATTTTATCTAGTCCATGTGTTGGGCAATTATGATGTGTAGTCCATGTGTTGGACATTTATCACATTCACTCTCCATGTGTTGGACAGTTTTCATATGCAGTCCCTATGTTGGACACCCTTTACATCAGTTTAGACCTTGAAGAGTTTACTCTGACACTTACATAGGCTGGATATGACATTTTTACGAGTTGTGACACGACACCGTAATTAAGTCTGAGATGAGTTTGTCTTCTTTTATTAATGTTTCTTGCATTAGATTTTGGGTTTGGTATTTAGAGATGTACAATTTGAGATACATGGTATATACATGAGGGTTTGCTTGTTTGGATTATTTTGCTCGACGTACCTATGCTCGTGTTGCAACTTCCTAAATAGTAAAATCCTCTTATACATAGGTACTTACAATCTGAGCTACTTATACATGAGGGTTTTCTTGTTAGGATTATTTCACTCAACGTACTTATGCTCATATTATAATTACCTAAATAGGATTTGTGATTATATATATATGTTATAACTGTATTTTATGTATACAACGAGCCTTTTTCCTTTGGGGTTGGTTGTGATGTTGTTCGCTAGCTCTTTAACGCTCATTGTCCCTCTCCCTTTCAGGTAACGTGCCCGGAGCTCGGAGAGTCGTAGGTTGATGTCGAGGCACTTTAGCTTCAGCTATTCTATTATAGTTATATTTTACTTTTGAGCTCCACTATAGGATTTGTTTAGACATTTTGAGAGTTTATTCTAGAAGTTGTAAAGGCTGTGTGCCTTATTTCCTTTTATTCAGACATTTGTGTTTGAGACTTGTTGAGAAGTTCCTGTTTATTCACTTCAAACATTGACTTGTACTTTAGTATGTTAGATGATGAAATATTTATTTGATCTCTATTATTTCATCAGTTGACTCTTGTATTATCTTTTACTTGCTTTTGTACCTATACCTATTATTTGACCTTAGACTATAGCCTTGTGTGAACCCAGGGGCGTCACAATTGGTATCAAAGCTCTAGTTCTAGTATCCTGAGGATCATCCTGTGTCGAGTCGTGGAGCTAGGATAGAGTTTCTTAGGATTCATGTATAGAGTCCGTAAGGATTCCCTAGTATGAGTGATGACGATATATGCGATATCTCAAAATTTGAGGATATTTTTTTTATGACAACTATTTTGTGTAAACTTAAAGTATTTGGGTGAATACTAAATTGTTGTGAAAATCATATTGTGATATGCTACGTATGTGTATATGTTTATTTGGACTCATAAACTCTTGTTTTCTTATAATCAGAGAGAGTTGGCAGGACGTGGTAGACCTCGTACTCGGAGAGCTGAACAGGCAGAGTCGCAGCAGGCTCCAGTTGAGCCATAGCAAGCTCAACCCGAGCCACAGCAGGAACCAGCTAAGCCGCAACAGGCTCCCCAGTATCTTATTGATCTCATGGCTCCCATCGTAGCTAGGATTACAGCAATTGAGGAGCTTGTGGCGAGTCATATCGCGCCACTGACACCACCACCACCAGCAGCAGATCAGCCGTAGGGGATACCAGCAGTTCCTATTAGTGAGAGATCCCCAGAGGCTGCACCTATAGTTATTCCATCAGCAGTCCCAGATAGAGCAGCAGAGCAGGAGGCTTGGCTCCGTATGGTTGAGAGGTATCAAAAGATGAGAGAACTGGAGTTCCAAGGGTCAGCAGATCCTCTTGCAGCCCATAAGTGGAAGGAGGATGTGAGTAACATCCTCGATATACTTAATGTGGATTCAGTCCAGAAGCAGCGATTGGCATCCTACAGTCTGAAGGGAGACACCGGGAGATAGTATAGGCTTCAGTTCACTCCAGAGCACCGGATGACCCTCACATGAGAGGACTTTGTTTATTTCTTCAATGGGCAATATATTTCTTCTGTAGCATGGACCAGGAAGGAGCTTGAGTTATCCCGACTGACTCAGGGAGATATGTCAGTGATAGATTTTGAGAGTAGATGTATGGAGTTACTGTACTTCACGGGCATGTGGCAGATGGGAGAGCGCCAGGCTCAGATGTTCTTAGTAGGGCTCCACCCTAATCTCCGTCGTTACCTCATCTCGAGGAAGTTCTATTCAGTTCGAGAGGTAGCAGAAGCCACCACCTCACAGGAGATTGAGACTACCATGTTCCAGAAGGATAAAGAAGGAAAGACCAAGGCAGGACAGACCGGGGATAAGGGGAAGAACAAGAGACCTTTTTCTAGATCCCAGCAGCATCAGCAAGGTCCTCATAAGAAGGGACCCCAGCATGATCAGAGAGCGCATCAGTAGCACAAGTTCCAGGGAGTTTGCCATAACTACCGCAAGGTCAGGCATAAGGCATCGGAGTGTCGCGGCACACCAACAGGAGCTCAGCAGGGCAAGGGCTCGAACCAGCAACAGCAGCGACAGCAGTGCAGAGTTCAGGGCCAGCAGGCAAGACTTGAGGCACCACCAGCAGCACAAAAGACTGAGGGGTGGATTCGGGCAGTTTAGGAGGTTCCTCAGGGGCAGATAGTACCGTATTCTCCAGCACTAGTAGCAGAGCAATCTCCGGCCACAGGCAGAGTATATGCGGTAGTACCACGTGATCATGGAGCTAGCGGAGCAGTAATGGAGGGTACGTTTCTTATGAATTCTTTTCCCACCCGTATTCTCTTTGATTCGGGAGCTTCGCATTCCTTTATTTCATATGATTTTATGTTTAGACTTCAGCTCGTAGCTCAGCCATTAGACACCTCTTTATCGGTTTCCACCCCTTTAGGTGAGATATCACTTCTGGAGAGCATTTGTAGGAGGTGTACTATCAGTTTAGATGAGTCGGAGTTCGTTGTCGATTTGATAGTGTTGCATATGTCCGAGTTCGATGTCATCCTTGGTATGGATTGGTTGTCTTCCTACCATGTTAGTATTGACTGCTTTACGAAGACAGTCAATTTGTAGGCGTCCGATGGGTCCGAGATGATTGTGGTAACCTCTCAGGGTAACCGTTTTATAGAGTCATTTCTAGCGTACATCGAGGAGGTGATGCGACGGGATCAGGGTGTTGATTTATTGGAGACTAGAGTTGTCTCAGAGTATCAGGATATCTTTCGGGACATACCTGGGTTACCTCCTATGAGAGAGGTCGAGTTTTATATTGAGTTGTAGCTGGGCACATCCTCGATATCCCGCGCACCCTATCGCATGGCACCAGCTGAGATGAGGGAGCTTCAGACCCAGTTGGATGAGTTATTAGCTCAGGATTTTATTTATCGGAGTCATTCTCTGTGGGGCGCACCGGTCCTCTTCGTGAAGAAGAAGGACGATAGTATGAGGTTGTGCATTGATTATAGGGAGTTGAACAAGGTCACTATCCAGAATAGGTATCCATTATCTAGGATTGATGACTTGTTCGACTAGTTGTAGGGAGCTAGTTCTTCTCGAAGATTGATCTTCGTTCTAGTTATCATCAATTACAGGTTCGGGAGATAGATATCCCTAAGACCGCTTTTCTTACTTGATATGTATCTTTCGAGTTCATGGTCATACCATTCGGACTGACCAATGCACCCGCGGTATTCATGGACTTGATGAAACGGGTTTTCTGTCCCTTCTTAGATTAGCTTGTGATTATTTTTATCGACGACATCCTCATTTATTTGAGATCGGAGGCAGACCACGAGGAGCACCTACGATTAGCTTTGAGGACTCTGTAGGAGCATCAGTTATATGCTAAGTTCAGCAAGTGTGAATTTTAGCTTTCAGAAGTCAAATTTCTCGGCCACGTCATCAGTAGAGAGGACATAGCAGTGGACTTGGCTAAGGTTACAGCAGTTCTTGATTGGGAACCGCCGAAGACGGTGACAAAAATTCATAGCTTCTTGGGCTTAGCCGGTTATTACAAGAAGTTCATCCATGACTTCTCAAAGATTTCGACGCCACTTACGCGCCTAACGAAGAAGGGCGTACAGTTCATTTGGAGTGCGGAGTGCCAGAAGGCCTTTGATATCTTGAAGACTAAGTTAACTTCAGCACCAGTTTTGACTATTCCGAGTAGCGACAGGACGTTCGTCGTCTACACAGATACATCATTAGCAGGCTTAAGAGGTATATTGATGCCGGCTCAATGGGTAGTAGCATATATCTCACGGCAGTTGAGGGTGCATGAGCAGAACTATCCCACTCATGATTTGGAGTTAGCAGCAGTAGTATTTGCATTGAAGTCATGGAGATACTACTTGTATGGAGTGTAGTTTGAGCTGTTCATAGACCATCAGAGTCTGAAATATCTTTTCTCTCAAAAAGAACTCAACTAGAGACAGAGGAGATGGATTGAGTTTATCAAGAACTACGAGTTCGCGATTCAGTATCACCCGGGGAAGCGAATATCGTAGCAGATGCTTTGAGTAGGAAGCATCGACATCGGGTTTCGGCTCTGAGGTGTTCATTGTATAGAGATCTTCTTACTCTTAGCAAGTTTGATTTCAGACCAGAGATCGTTGGAGCTAGTGCATTTTTAGGAGCAGTGTCAGTTCAGCTATCTTGGAGTACCAGAGTAGTCAAAGCTCAGCTAGAAGACTCTTGGATTCAAATCCGAAAAGAGGAGATTTCCAAAGAGCCTAAGGCTGATTGGACCATTGGAGTAGATGGAGGTCTAAGGATGATGGGTAGGCTAGTTATGCCATCTAGTACCGAGCTGAATAGAGAGTTATTTGATGAGGCACATCGTACTAGGTACACAGTACATCCAGGGACCACTAAGATGTACAAGGACTTGAAGAGATACTTCTGGTGAAGTGGTATGCGTAGAAAGATTACAGAGTATGTGGCTAAGTGTTTTACCTGCCAGCAGGTGAAGACAGAGCATCAGAAACCAGCAGGAATATTCAACCTTTACCCATCCTAGAGTGGAAATGGGCAGATATTTCTATGGACTTTATTGTTGGGTTGCCGAAGTCGAAGAAGGGGAATGATTCTGTTTGGGTGATAGTAGACCGGTTGACGAAGTCAGCATATTTTATTCCAGTGAGGACTACTTATACTGCCGAGGCATATGCGAGGATATTTATTTGGGAGATTGTTCGGCTTCATGGAGTTCCATACACGATCGTGTCGGATCGAGGTTCAGTGTTCACTTCACATTTTTCGAGGAGTTTCCAGGATTCGTTTGGCAGCAGACTATCTTACAATAGTGTTTTCCACCCACAGACAGATGGTCAGACGGAGAGAGTGAATCAGGTGTTGGAAGACATGTTGTGGGCTTGTGTCATTGACTTTCAAGGCAGCTGGGAGGAGCATATTCCACTCATAGAGTTCGCTTATAACAATAGTTATCAAGCGACGATCGATATGGCCCCATATAAGGTATTGTACGGAAGACCTTGTAGATCACCGATATGTTAGGCAAAGCCGGAGGATAGCTTAATGATTCGATCAGAGCTAGTGAGACAGACTACTGAGAAGGTAGCATTGATCAGAGAGAGGATTTTAGCCATCCAAAGTCGGCAGAAGAGCTATGCAGATAAGAGACGAAGACCCTTGGAGTTTTAGGTTGGAGATGCAGTTATGCTGAAGGTATCGCCTATGAAAGGCATTCAGCGATTCGGGAGGTGAGGAAATCTTGCACCGAGGTATATTGGACCCTTCCGGATTTTGGAGCGCATTGGAGCTGTGTCATATAGACTAGATATCCCAGCTTCAATGTCTAGTATACACAATGTATTTCATGTTTGTATGCTCAAGAAGCACTTGCATGATGAGGAGCAGCAGAGAGTATTGGATGCACCTGAGATTGAGCTTCAGGATGATTTATCTACTATTGAGATTCCAGTTGCTATACTTTCCAGAGAGGACAAGAGGCTTAGAAACAAGGTAATTCCTTTGGTGAAAGTCCTGTGGAATCAAAGAGGCATTGAGGAGATTTCTTGGGAGTGCGAGGAGGACATGCGTCGAGACTACCCACACATGTTTGAACAAGTAAAATGAATTTGTGTATGACTTATATATATAATTTATGATTTGTATGTATGACGATGTTTATACTTAACACTAAAATGAGAGTATTATCACTTATCTCCTAAGTACTTGGAACATATGGTATATATATGAGGGGTTCCTTGTTTGGATTTCTCGCTTGATGTACTTGTTCCTTTTAGCTAGGGGTTAATTGGGAATATTTACGTTTTAGATGGTTAAGTGTAGACATCGGAGATAATTTTCGGGAGCGCGAATATTTATGACGCCCAACTTCCTGCACCTATTGAGGAAACGGATTGGTTTATGTATGTGACTATATGTGTAGTTATATTTAGATTTAACGCCAGAATGAGGATATTTCCGCTTAATTCCTAATCTCATGGAACACATGGTATATATATGAGTGGTTCATTGTTTGGATTTTTCGCCCAACGTACTAGTTCCATTTGATTAAGGGTTGAGTTGGAATATGGTTATTCTGGATTGTTAAATATAAATATCGCTATTTGCCTATCTAGAGTAATGTATCGATTTGATTATGATTTTCGAATTTCAAGGACGAAATTCTTTTAAGGAGGGAAGAATGTAAAATCCCGTATTTTGTTAGAAGTATATGGTGAACTATTAGTGATAAATAGTTCTGTTTGTGGTAAATGACTTGAGGTTATGGATATACTTGGTAACAAGTTTCTAGACATGTATAAGTGTGGCTTCATAGAGTTCGTACAATTGGTTTTTGCTGAATAACAAAATATGCATGAATCTGGAAATAATGTATGCTCAGTCAACTTATGAGTCGACTCATGAGTCGACTAATGCGTCTACTGATGAGTTGACCTATGAGTCGACTGACGGGCTGATTTTGGGTTTTCTTTTAGTTTGCGGGTCTGTTCGGTTTTGTATTAGGTATGATCGCTCATATATGATATCTCCTACCCGAGAACACCTTTAGAACTCAAAAACCCTAGCCCCCATCTCTCCCTCTCAAACCCTAGCTCGGATTTTTGATGTTTTGGAGGAGTTCTCGAAGGAGTTTGCACGGGATTTCGTGCAGTGCAGTGGAGGAGATCGTTCTTTGGCAGATCTAGGAGTTTGTGAATTATATCAGAGGCGAGTAGCATCTCGCCCAACCCTACACCCACTGTTTGTATATCTTATTTTGCTTATAAAAGTATATCTCTATAGTATTGAGCCTAAATCAATATTTTGCGTATAAAAGTATATTTCTATAGTATTTGATGCGAGAAATCAATTGTTTAAATTAATAAAAGTTCACCAATGTTTTTTTAACCTAGATCCCGATCTAGAATTCGTTTTAAACATGGTTTCTTGTGATTTATTATTTTCAAAACATTTTTAAACATGAGTGAATATGTTTAGGGTTTTAATGCAAGATAATTATGCAAATATTTCATTTTAGTTTAATACATATGTGTAAGAATCGTGTTTACATTGCTAAGACTGATGAAGATGATCTTTAGGTTAAAATTGTCTTACAAATAATTATGTATGCAGAAAACAGGGGATTTCCCTCAGTCGACCAATCAGTCGACTTATCAGTCGACTCATGAGTCGACTGATGGGTCAACTAATGAGTCGACTGACGGGAAATTTCCAGCAAACTTTTTTTTGTTTGTTTTTCTGTTCTGTTTGGTCGATTGATAAGTCGACTAATAATCCTAGTCGACTCCTGAGTAGACTGACGAGGAAATTTTCTAGTTTTTCTCGGTTTGGATCTGTTTGGTTTGGTTTGGTCTGTTTCAGTTCAACTGAAACTACTTATGAATGTTTACTATTATTGCATGCTCTTATGTGAATGAGGAGTCACCTCGAATATATGACATTAGACATTTTTGATTTTATTTTGCATCTCTTTATGTGAGATGTCATGCAGACACCAGTTTAGGTTTACACACCGAGTCACGTGTGAGATTAGTGAATATACACCTGTTCATATATTTCATCTAGTCCATGTGTTGGGCAATTATGATGTGTAGTCCATGTGTTGGACATTTATCACATTCACTCCATGTGTTGGACAGTTTTTATATGCAGTCCATGTGTTGGACACCCTTTACATCAGTTTAGACCATGAAGAGTTTACACTGACACTTACATAGGCTGGATACGACATTTATACGAGTTGTGACACATTTATACGAGTTGTGACACGACACCGTAATTAAGTCTTAGATGAGTTTGTCTTCTTTTATTAATGTTTCTTGTATTAGATTTTGGGTTTGGTATTTAGAGATGTACAATTTGAGATACATGGTATATACATGAGGGTTTCCTTGTTTGGATTATTTCGCTCGACGTACCTATGCTCGTGTTGCAACTTCCTAAATAGTAAAATCCTCTTATACATAGGTACTTACAATCTGAGCTACATGGTATATACATGAGGGTTTCCTTGTTTGGATTATTTCGCTCGACGTACTTATGCTCACATTATAATTACCTAAATAGGATTTGTGATTTTATATATATGTTATAACTGTATTTTCTGTATACAACGAGCCTTCTTCCTTTGGGGTTGGTTGTGATGTTATTCGCTAGCTCTTTAACGCTCGTTGTCCCTCTCCCTTTCAGGTAATGTGCCCGGTGCTCGGAGAGTCGTGGGTTGATGGCAAGGTACTTTAGCTTCAGCTATTCTATTATAGTTATATTTTACTTTTGAGCTCCACTGTAGGATTTGTTTAGACATTTTGAGAGTTTATTCTAGAAGTTGTAAAGGCTGTGTGCCTTATTTCCTTTTATTCAGACATTTGTATTTGAGACTTGTTGGGAAGTTCCTGTTTATTCACTTCAAACTTTGACATGTACTTTAGTATGTTAGATGATGAAATATTAATTTGATCTCTATTATTTCATCAGTTGACTCTTGTATTATCTTTTACTTGCTTTTGTACCTACACATGTTATTTGACTCTACTAGAGAGATAGTAATTGTGATGGTGAAACATGTTATTGCACGGTGTGGTGCATGACAGGTTTGACATTCTTGGTTTCACCTTGGACTATAGCCTTGTGTGAATCCAGGGGCGTCACACTTATACACAAACTATAAAGCCATAACATCACACTCTCACACCGAAAAATAACAACTCCTATTCAAAAAAATATAAGAATAAAACGATATAGATATAATATGATCTACGAAAAAATACAAAAATAAGAGAAACGAAACAGAAGAGTGACACAATGTAAAATAACACAAGTCAAAATAATGAAAATACCAATCTGACAAAGAAAACATAATTGAATGACTCAATGCATTCAAATAAGTAATGAACAAATTGACAGTATAAAACTCAAAATAATTTAACACATACAAAAATCGTAGAATACACTGAAACATAAGCTTACTAACAATACTAACACTCACAAACATACTACTAGATAAAGAAGTATAATATATAAAAATAAAAACTATGAAAGGTAAAATAGGTATATAAGAAAATGAAAACATAAGAAGAGCATAATTCTGTATAATAAAATACTGATATATTTTAGATAAACATGATTACACAGTTGATACTAGAAATAATGAATAACTATAAATCAATAAAAATAACATCATAAATATAATAATATCTGTGAATACACTATAATAAAATGAAAATAGTAATTATAAAAGAATGAAAAAGTAAAACACAACACAAGTAATGGAAATAATGAATAGAGAATGAACAACAAACAATGACACAACAAAAGACATAAATGTCTAAAAATATCATAAAATAAATACTAAAAAACAACACGCATATACAATGTATATTGTTACAATGACAAAACAATACATATCGAAAACAAAGCAAATAAACAACAAATATGCAAATACACTATAAACAAACCATGAATAAATACTATACATACCCACAAATGCTATTTAGAATAATCTTTTATGGTAGTTATAAAAAGGATAATAATTAATGATACGAGATAATGTAATAAAACGTAGATAATTAATAACTCAACTCCAAACCTAACAATGTGAATAAATACTTGAATATAAAAATAGAAATACATGGCTCTTAGAAGTAATGAAACTAAAGTGAACATACTAAAACAATCTAATAAGACAAAACTACTAATAAAAACTATATACTAAAAATGTAAAGGATAAGAATATACTGCATATAGAATATTAAAATCATGAACTTATTAAAGTATATCATGAAATACGAATACTATATAATAATTTTGAACATAAGTGAAAGATAGATGGAATAACAAAAAATACAAACATAAACAATATAGATATGCAAAAGTATAATTAAACACAATAAAATAATCTAAATATCAGATATGCTATGCGATGTATATGTGGAGTGTAGAGCATGCAAAGCACTTAATAACATGGTTTGGACAGTTAAAATATGTAAGTAATGATATATATTTTTATTAATAAAAATATACAATATAATACTGTGTGTGATACATAAAATAATATAATAAATAATACAGAAATCAATACAATTAAATGATATATAAGTCAAATCAAAGAAAATATAATTATAAAAATAATAACGCATAAATAACAACCGGTACGATGATAGAGGAGTTATAAGAAGAGAGCGTGCACTCGCGAAGCGACAAAATAAGAACAGTGGGAAGCCTCGGAGTCAAAGAGTGATAAAATAGGGACGAAATAAAATCTATCAAGAAAATAGGATAAGGATTCAAGAATAGTCTCACGGATGAAATATGATAAGTATCTAAATTATCCATTATATTCTCACTGGTAGGAACTAGGGACCGTGACCTACATGGGCCACCACTATAACCTGTCTCGCCCAGCTTTCCAAAATACCTGGGAATCAGCACGTGAACAAGCCCACGACGTATTAGATTAAGGAGAATAAATAATAAATAAATATTTCTCCTCAACCTAATATGCTAACCTTCTAAAAATAAATATAATGCAAAGGCACAAGTCCCCAATCACGGATAGCAAGAATATAATGAGCAAACTCAGAACAAAATGATACGTATCACAATTGAAATATCATCCAAGACATAACATTCGGGTCAAACATGCCCTTATACATAACTGAACAATGAATACTGACGAAATATGAAATACATTGTTCAACAGAAATAGAAGGGAAAGGACTACAAAAACAACTAGGACCAATAACTAAGCTTCAGCTTTATCTTCTGTTCTGTCTGCAAGACACCAATGCTAAAAATCCTCTGGCTCCTAGCAATCTCCCAGCTGGACTTGTTCTTCCTCTAAGTCTGGCGTACACCAGAGAAAACAAGTGTACGTTGGTGTGCATGGCACACGGCAAGACCCTACAAAACAATAGAACGTATGAAAACCTAAGCGGAAAACGATACGTTAACAGAAATGATAAGAATGTGCAACTAGAAATCTGACAAAATCAACATGCAAATTCACTACTAAAACATGATAATCATAAGAATCCATAAATCAATCGGGTAACGAAGTCATGCAGCTAACGATCAGAATAATCATCCAAGTGACAGAGTCATACAACAAGATGTAATTAATACTTAAAAATCTATAAAAAAGACATAGTACGTCGATCGAAATAATCCAAACAAGGAAACCCTCATGTATATACCATATGTCTCAAATTATAGATAATTAAATATCAATCCTGATTTATGTATGAAAAGAAAACAATTGGCCTACATCTCACGACTAACAAGGTCCACCTTAAAACACAGAAGCATATTATTCTTTTTTACATGTTATTTGAATTAGGGATGAATATTTTCACGTATATAATCGGGTCCCCGTAAATCTATCCGGGGGCCGCCTTCTAGTAAAGTATTGGCCCTCTGGCCCATATATATAACACTCATGATGTCACGATAACAGGAAAACGTTATGCCCGATTATATACATGTTATATTCTCCGTCCAATTCTCTTTTATAATCCCATGTTTGTCATATTAATTACGCAATTGTACATGAAATATTGTGCACTAGCCACGGAGTTACCGTGGAATGACTTCTATAAAAGTATAAAAATAACCATGACCCGTAACACGTCCAATCAAGAGTGTATCATCTAGTCGATGCTATAATAGTAATAGTCAGGGAAACCTCATACCATGATATCGATATCAAGGGAAATCGGGACTCCTCACATCGGGATGTCGATGTCGAGTGAGTATAGCCATGCTTTGAAGCACGCTTATAAATCATACTTTTAATAAGAGTCGCCTTTATGTACAGTCTCTCTCCTATTGGGTAATAACTAGGTGATAAAGCAAAAAGCTTCCATATAGTCATTCATCAACAAATCTCTCGCATATAAAAACATATCACAATCTAATCTATGCATGTAATTCATAACAGATCTAAATATTGAAAGATGAGTTAATGTGAAGCGCAAACAGGCACATAATTAATTCAAAAAAAATATAATTTTTCCAAAATAATTTCTTTAAACTTATTTATCATCGTAATTATTCTAAAATAATCTTTTTAAATAATAAATATTAACTCAAATAATCCTTTTGCAAAATAATTTCTTTTAAAAATTATTTTATATAATAACAACTCAAATAATCCATTTCACAAAATAAAATTCTTTTCTCGTTATAACTAATCTAAAAATAACTTCCTTTTTAAAATAAATTCCTTTAAATCATTATAATTATCTAAAAATGATTCCTTTGTCGAATTAAATTCTTTTAATTTATCATAATTTTACTAAAATGATTTCATTACCAAATAATTTATTTTAAAATTATTTTCTTAATAATTCAAATAATCATTTTACAAATCAATTTCCTTAAAAATTCTTTAGTATCATTCAACGAAAAATCCACGCATGTAATAACAAAATTCACATTACAACTAATCTATGCACGTACTTAATAAACAGTATATCTAAAGTAAAGACGAGTCAAAGAATATCGGGATCTTGCCTCAGGTTCGTCGAATGAGTTAACGTCGACAACGCGGGTCTACGATCTGATCTGGGCATGGGTAGGAACGAGTGGGCTACTGGCTTGGAATGGCGACGACAAACTCGAGAGGGGGCTAAGCGTGATGGCGACGTTCGTATCTGATCTCAGCGCGGGTGGAACACGATGGCGAACTCGGGTCGGCGGAGGACCAACTGACGGGGGACAACGGGGGAGGCTCGCCTGAGGTGTTGGGTTCAGGCGGAGGATGCTGAGGCGAGGGGGTGTTGTCACGGGGCTGGAGAGGGGTTCAACGACGACGAGGAGCTCGGTGGTTGAGCTCAAGGGGAGGAGCGGATCTGGTGTGGTGCAGGCGTTTGGATGGGGTTTGAGGCATCGGAGCTTGGTGGAGGGGATGGCAGTCATTGGAGGTATGGAGGACAGCGACGTCGGTGCGGCGAGCTCGGCTGGTCGGGGCTCAGTGTAAGGGTGGTGATGATGAAGAAGCGATGGGTTTGGCTTTGGTGGTGGGGCACTGAAAGGAGGATAGAGGAGGAGAGGGGAAGCTTGGTCGCGGGTTGGGCTGTGGCGGGGAAGGTGACGATGTTGGAGGCGGCATTTGTTTGCTGGCACTGGGGTAGCGGGGTTAAGGGGCTAAGGACTTGGAGTTGGCAATGACGGCTCGACGGAGCACAAGGGGAGGGGCGGTGGAGATGGGCTCGGGGCGGCAAAGGCGTGGTGGGTTCAGGGAGAGGGGTGGCGAGCTCTTGGAGGTGGGGTTCGACGACGTGTTGGGGGAGGAGAGAGAATGAGAGATGGGGGCGATGACGTTTTGGGAAAGAAGAGAAGGAGAGAGAGAAAAGATGTGTATATATATAAATAATTAGGGTTTAGAGTTAATTATTTTAAAATGAAATTAATTAAAAAGAAATAACTACTAATATTTAAAAATTAAGATAATTACGGGAAAATTATCTACAATTAAAAACGTACATGTTATGCTAATACAATAGTTGATACGAAATAGTCGAAATATACACATATTGTATAATTAAATGAGAATAATTATAATAAAAATATATTTACTTATATTTAAAATCAAATAATTATGAGATAATTATCTACACAATAAAACATACCAGTTATACTAATACGATAGATAATATGTAATAGTAGAACTAATACAACAAATTACACAAATAATACGTAATTAATAATATAATATAATATACAGAATAATACGTAATAGCAAAAATAATACAACGTATTATTCAAAATGATACGTAATAATATCGTTAACCAAACAGATTAATTCTAGAAATTTTCACCATACGAAATAAATTTATAAATATTAAAATCATTTAAATAAATATAAAATTAGACTTTTAATTCATAAAAAATGATAGAAAATCAAGAAAAATACAAATACTCTTTTAAAAATAATAATTAAATATTTCTAAAATACCAAAAAACTATTTTAACTAGTATAAAAATTCACGGTCATTACAACCTAACTTCTTTTGTCCTGTATCTAAGTGGAATTAACATTTAGGTAACTACAACATGAGACAAAATACGTCGAGCGAAATAATCCAAACAAGGAAACCCTCATGTATATACCATATGTATCAAATTGTAAATACCTAAAAATTAACACTGAACTAGGAAAAGACAAACTAATGAAATCAATAATTAAAAATTCACAACACGAGACTGGTACGTCGAGCGAAATAATCCAAACAATGAAACCCTCATGTATATACCATATATCTCAAATTGTGAATCGTTAATCATTGATTCCAACTAACAAGTAAAGAAAAATAGTAAACGAATTAAAAACGTTAGCATACTGTATTTATAGTATCTTCCCCTATAACTGGGAAGATAAAATAAATACCAACAAATAATCTCATATACTCTTAATAGAAAAGTATCTCGGTCTTATAGTTCAAAAATGATTGTATTCATATCTGGCATCCGCCCAAAGTCTTAGGCTATCGATGAAAAGTCTAAATGTAACAGACTATCCTGTAGGTATTCTAAATAGTGTACATGGCCCATTAGCCTCAGTGCGATCTCAGCATGTAGCCTGAGTGCGGAACAACCTACCCTATAGGTATCTAAATAAATGTCTCATAAGCCTCATAAATAAACGGCTCGCGAGCCTCATCGCATCCTCGTGCGGATGGACTGCTATACTAAGCATCCAAACCCAACTCAATAGCCTGTACATATGAAATATTGACACACTATCTCGTGTAGTACTGAACTGAGCTCGTCAACAATATCTATCACATATGTAACAATATCTAATCCTGACATAAACAACTCAACTCTTGTCAAAATACCCTTCTAGGATATTCATGTATGTGTATTGATGTTGTACTTGTATATTTGTGAATTTACATGCATAGAAGTACTGTTAAAACCCCGTAAACACACCTCAAACAAATACCAAACAAAATTTAGGAACCAACCTTTAGTAGTTGACTACTTACCAGAGTAGTCGACTACACTGAGTTCATTCCGAACTCGAAGAAAATCAACCAAATGTTAGTAGTCGACTACTAACACTATTAGTCGACTACACAATATTGAAAAAGATTCTAAGAAACACATCAGGTAAGGAATGGTCGATTACTCTCTTCGTAAGTCGACTACTCTGAGTTCGACTACTCTGAGTTCTCAAATAAAAACTTTCTTAAATTACATATAACTTAGGAAAAAGGTTTTAGTCATTTGAAAACAATTTCTATACATGAAATTATATAAATCAACTATTGAATTATCACTAATTAAAGATTAACATCTTAATTATTCATATTCTCTCATAAGACATAAAATTAAACACCTGAATAAACTTGAGCTTGGTTATAACTAAAACGTTAATAAGAAAACTAATCTAAACATGTTCATGTCACTGTGATCTAATAGTCTAAGGTTTTAGCATGATAAATCTACTACAAAACTCCAGATATACACAAATTAGGGTTTTGCACATGAGTTAAACTTTAATTAACATCTTAAAAATGATATTATTATTTACCCTAACTGTCATAATCATGTTTCTAATCATAAACAGTAAGAAAACATTAGATCTAACAAGGATCACAGATCAATTATCAAAAATCTACCTTTTTATTACATGAAAGCAAGAAAAAAGCATGAAAACATCAGTTTAATCACTTTAAATCTTGTAATTACTATGGCTGTAGGAATGGGTGAATACGATCTTGCCTTAGATGCTGTTGGAACCCTCTACCATGTGTGTACAAGATTTCCCTTCAATCCCTGAAGCCAAAACTCCTCCTTCCTCACACAAACACCTCGAAAAACTCTCAAGAACTCACAAAGAAAGATTTAGGGTTTGAGGAGGAGTTGGCTGCTAAACTTATGACTATTCTATCTAAAATTAGGGTTTAAACGTGTTTATATATGTATAATAACCTGGGTTTGGATATAAATCAAATATAACCCGAAATCTGAAAAGAAAAACTAGAATCTGCCCTGATAGTCGACTACAACTCGGAGTAGTCGACTACTATGCTGGTTAGTCGACTACTCTGAGTTGTAGTCGACTACTAACAGCCCAGAAACATGATTTGTGTATGTTTTTGTGCATGATCTCCATCTACACTCACATATATACATTGGATTGATCTCAAATCAATCTCTAGCATACTCAAACATTAGAATATGTTATTTATCACCATATAACATACTTATTATCATTTATCACATAATATTAAAATCTCACGGGGTTTTATAAAAAGTGACCAAAACTTTTGAGGCCTAATTATATCACTTTTTGAACATTCGAAAATTATATTATAATAATAATTATATGAAGTGATACTCGTTATTCAATTGGCAAGGATGGCGTGGAATTCCCTTCTATTTTTTAGTTATCAGAGAATGTTGATGAAAAAATTCTCAATTTCGAAGCTTTCAAAGGGTGGTTTGTACCATGGAATGAGAATATAGGCGTGAAGATTACAGACTCTGCTTTCTACCAATGGATTAAAATCAAAAATTTGCCTTTACATTTCTGGTCAATGGACATTTTGGAGAAGATTGTTAGTTCTTTTGGAGATTTAGTTAGAGGATGCAAAAATATATCAGATAAGCTTAATGGTCAGGATGTGCGCATCCTTGTTAAAGTCAAATCTTCGGGTTGTATTCTGAAATCAATTATATGCTCATATACATCTCAAATAGATTTATACACAAGAGAAGTTTCGTTGGAGCTTATCCCAATTGGAGTTGGGCAATTAGGATCAGAAATTATTGGTTCTCATCTGACAGCTATGCAAGCTCAGGGGGATGAAGTTTTGGATTCAAAATGGGTTGATCAGTTATCTATGCCAACTGTAGAACAGAATGCAACGACTTTGTCGCCAAATTTTGATTAGAATCAATCAACAAGAATGAATATTGACAAGGGTAAACAAGTCATTGCTGTGACGCCCCTGGGTTCACACAAGGCTGCAGTCCAAGGTGAAACCAAGAATGTCAAACCTGCCATGCATCCACCGTGAAATAACATGTTTCACCATCACAATTAACATCTATCTAGTAGAATCAATAACAGGTGTAGGTACAAAAGCAAGTAAAAGATAATACTCGAATAACTGATGAAATCTAAATGATCAAATAGATATCTCATCATCCAACAAATGGGAATACATAAACAATGTCAGAATAAATAAACTGGGGTACTGAACAAGTCTCAAATACAACTATCTGACAAAAGGAATTAAGGCACACAGCCTTTACAACTTCTATGAAATAGTCCTCAATATCTAATCATCAACTACAGTGGAGCCAAAGGTACATAATACATAACTA
>BQKN01012215.1:0-11879 GCA_022839385.1 Asparagus kiusianus | reverse complement strand
CTAACTTAAGAAATCAAGATATATTAAAGACCGGATAATATAACGTAAGGCAATTGCTAAAACAATATTAAAAAATAAAATAAAATCCAAGTCTTTCAGAAAACCTAATAAGCGACAAAAGAATATGGTCATAAGCAACCAAAAAGTATAGAACATCCAATTGACAATCCAATAAATAAAGTCATGGAATTTTGTATTCTCCTACTACTTATAAGCAACAAAAACATAGAACAACCAATTGACAATCCAATAAATAAAGTCATGGAATTCTGTATTCTCCTACTGCTCATAAGTAACAACAAATTATGGCCACCCACCACAAAAACATAGAACAACCAATTGACAATTCAATAAATAAAGTCTTGGAATTTTGTATTCTCCTACTGCTCATAAGCAAAAAAAAAAAAAACCAATAGAACACAGAGATCAAGATAAACCAGCTAACTTAAGAAATCAAGATCATTAAACTAGTATACAATTCTGGAGCCAGTATCTTGCACCCCACCTTATTTAAGCAAGCATGATCCTTCAAGATATCTACATATTAATTAATGTTATAATAATAATTTTTTAAGTAAAATACTAAAATTGATGCTGATCCTGTTGGATTTAATCTAATAAATCTAATTATGGGCACATATGATTAATCATTATGTATTATTATCTTTCAGGATAACCCACTAAAGTGATCAATTAATTTGGGTTAATGGGTATTTAAATAAGTCATGGGGTTATATGTGCAGATACCAGGTTATAATTGTGATTTGTTGAGAGGCCAAATTGTAAAAGTACAACACCTATAAATAAGGGGTTATGGTCCCTAATCTAGGGTTACAACATTCTCTAATTCTCTTTACCCCATTTAAGAGAGAAATTCGGCTCAAGAGAAAACCCTAAGGTTAGAAGATCCAAAACCCAAATCAAGATCAATCAATGGATTCAGGTATAAGCTTTCGCTCTTTTATGTTTCTTTTAATCTCTTTGAATTAATCATGCCTATATGGTTTTAAGATCTCAAGTTTTAGATCAAACAAGTGGTATTAGAGCCATCTTTGATTAATTCTTAGGGATTTAAGTTTTAAAATTGGGTTTTTTGATCTTAAATATCTGGTTTTGGATTTAGATCTGTTCTTGGATGAACAGTAATGTTCGGATGAACAGTAACGGCTGTTGAAAAATTTTATTTTTGGATGAACAGTAACCAAAAAATCGCTGGCGAAAAGTAACTTTTTGGATTTTTTCTTCGATTTTTTTTCTTGGTCTGGATCCGTTTTTGAAAATAAAAAAATCAAGTAATTTTTTTTGGGTTTGGTCGGCGGCGGTTTCAGATTGAAACCCTAAGGGTTCGTGTGTGAAAACGTGGCGAATATTAAGGAGGTGGTTACCTCAAATTTTGGCGAAGCTGAAAGCTTCAAACGAACCTCGCGTTCGTTTTCATTTTCAAACGAACCTCGCGTTCGTTCTCAATTTTAACGAACCTCGCGTTCGTTCTTAAGGTGAGCCTCGCGCCCAACGAACTTTGCGTTCGTTCTAAGGTGAGCCTCGCGCTCAGTTCAAGTTGAGCCTCACGCTCAGTTCTAAGGTGAGCCTCGCGCTCAACGAACTTCACGTTCGTTCTAAGGTGAGCCTCGCGCTCAGGCCTAAGGTGAGTCTCGCGCTCAATTTAAGTCGAACCTCGCGTTCGTTCTCAGGCGAGCCTCGTGCTCGATTCAAACGAACCTCGCGTTCATTTTCAAGTTGAACCCTGCGTTCATTTTCAGTCGAACCTCGCGTTCTTTATCAAACGAACCTTGCGTTCGTTCATTTTCAGACGAACCTCGCGTTCGTGCTTAAGTGAGTCTCGTACTCAATACAGTCGAACCTCGCGTTCGAAGTAAAGCGAACTTCGTGTTCACTATGGTTAAGCCTCAGCTTTTCATAGGTCCACTTTGGTATACTTAATTTATTCAATTAAGTTATGGACCCTAATTAAGCTATGAGATCCCGATTAAGTTTTTGGAAATTCAGTTGATTTAAATTAAATTTTTAATTTAAATCTAATTTGGTAGCTAATCATTTATTTGATTCAAATATTATGACACTAAGGTATTAAGGTAGTCTCTCACTCCAATTATTTAATTGAAACAAGAAGTTGCCAAAGTAACCTCTCTTGTGTAGATTGTTCATGAGGAATGTGAGATGTTTGTGTGTATGCTTTTGTGTAAATATTTAATCGGCCCAAAGGAAGGTTAATATTTATTTAGACTGTATACACATCTGCGATGATAAACGTGTGACAATTATAAGGATTACATGTGAATAATGAGTCGATCCAAAGATAGTTTTATTATTTGACATGAGTTATTATCAATGTTTGATCATTGCAACAAGGTATCACTTACAAGTTAATATTACTGTCCAAAGACTTGATATTAATGTTGTGCCAGATATCTTGAGATGAGATTTGTCATTATTTGAATTTTATTGATTACTAAATATGGTTATTGATGTGAGCATTTTTGTTTTATTTCAGCTAATGCATCTGCTGCTACAATTTCTGCTAACACCAACTCAATCCCATGCTAAATGGGACAAATTCAAGGTTTGGAAAGAGAACATATTAATTGTTCTTGGCTGCATGGATCTAGACCTTGCATTAAGAATTGAACAACCCCAACCTCTCAATGCGGATAGCACTCCTGATGTAAAGAAGAAATATGAGAAGTGGGAGCGTTCAAATCGCATGAGTCTTATGATCATTAAGCGCAGCATTCCGGAAGCCTTCAGGGGCATAGAATCCGAAGGGATTACTAAGGCTAAAGATTTTCTTGCTGAAATTAAGAAGCGTTTTGCGAAAAACGATAAGGTAGAAACAAGCACACTTTTAGCTCGCTTGATTTCGATGAAGTATAAGGGCAAAGGAAATATCATAGAGTACATTATGAAAATGTCTCATATTGCTTCAAAGCTTAAGGCACTTAAACTTGATCTTTGTGATGAGTTATTAGTGCATCTGGTTCTGCTGTCTCTTCCTGCACAATTCAATCAGTTTAAGGTTATAACTGCCAAAAGGAGAAATAGATTCTAAATGAGCTCATTTCATACTGTGTGCAAGAGGAAGACAGGTTGAAGCAAGATAAGACGGAAAGTGCTCATTTGGCCTATGCCTCTAAGGATAAGGGCAAGAAAAGAAAGAATGATAATTAAGCTGCTAAGGGTCCAGTTTAGAAGAAATAACATAAGGATAATCAGGGTTGTTTCTTCTGTAAGAAGCCTGGACATGTAAAGAAGGACTGTACAAAATATCACGCTTGACGTGATAATAAGGGTACGTTCCTTTCTTTGGCCTGTTCTGAGGTTAATTTAGCTTCAGTACCTAGAAACACTTGGTGGTTAGACTCTAGTGTTACTACTCACATAAGTGTTTCTATGCAGGGTTACCTGAGCTACCGAAAGCCAAGTGATGTTGAAAGACACATCTTTGTGGGCGACGGTCAATCAGTAGATGTGAAAGCAATTGGGCATTTTAGGTTGCTATTAGGAACTGGTTCTTATTTGGACTTAAAAGATACTTTTGTAATACCGTCTTTTAGACGGAATTTGATTTCAGTTTCTGTATTGGACAAATCAGGTTATTCTTGTTCATTTGGAAACAATCAATTCAGTTTATCTTTTAATTCAAATGTTGTGGGAACCGGTTATTTGAGACTTATGATAACCTATATTTGCTTGATACAATTACTTCTTATAATGAAACTTTTGCATGCGGAATCACGTGGTACTAAGCGTAAATTAAATAAGAAAAATTCAGCGTCATTATGGCATAAGCGCTTGGGTCATATCTCAAAAGGTAGAGTTGAGCGTCTTGTGTCTGATGGCATTTTGGATTCACTTGATTTTTCGGACTTCAACGTATGTGTTGAATGTATCAAGGAAAAATAGACCAAAGTTAAGAGACTAGGTGCTAACAGATCTTCGGATGTCTTAGAATTGATACATACGGATATTTGTGGACCATTCCCTACGGCATCCTGGAATGGTCAACAATATTTTATATCATTCATAGACGATTACTCATGTTATGGGTACCTATATCTCATTCATGAAAAATCTGAGTCTCTGGACATGTTCAAAGCCTATAAAGCTGAAGTTGAGAATCAACTCAACCGAAGAATTAAAACCGTTAGATCTGATCGTGGTGGTGAGTACTACGGCAGATATGATGGTTCAGGTGAACAACGTCCAGGACCATTTGCTAGATACCTAGAGGAATGTGGTATCGTCCCACAGTACACCATGCCGGGTTCACCTAGCATAAAATAGTGTAGCTGAAAGACGAAACATGACTCTTAAGGATATAGTAAGAAGTATGATTGCTCATTCTTCTTTACCAGAGTCACTCTGGGGAGAAGCACTTAAGACAGCAGCTTACATTCTGAATAGAATACCAAGTAAAGCAGTTGCTAAAACACCTTATGAGTTTTGGACTGGTCGAAAGCCCAGTTTAAAGCACTTACATATTTAGGGATGTCCAGCTGAGGCAAGGCCTTATAGGCCAAATGAAAAAAAATTGGACTCCAAAACAGTCAGCAACTACTTTATTGGGTACTCTGAACGCTCTAGGGGCTATAAGTTTTATGATCCCACACTAAGGAATATTTTTGAGACGAGAACAGCAACATTCTTTAAGGATGTTAAGTTTAGGGGGAGAAATAAGGTTAGAGACATTGCTTTTGAGGAGGAATTGGCATCAGATCCAATCCATACAGTTACTTTTGACAATATTCAGGTTCCCATACCTGTTGTTGCTCAAGAAGTAAATCCGGAACCTCAAGATGACAATGTTGAACAACTCCCTGTTCCAGAAGAACAAACTCAACAACCTCAAGAACCAGTGCCATTAAGGAGATCCACGAGAGAAAGGAGAAATGCTATTCCGGATGATTATATTGTATTTCTCCAAGAACATGAGAAAAGTAGTAAAATGTTGGAAGATGATCCAATCAACTTCCTTCAGGCCATGAAAAGTTCTAACTCTCATCAGTGGATTGATGCCATGAATGAAGAGTACAAGTCTATGCAACACAATAAGGTTTGGGAACTTGTCCCGTTACCAGAAGGTGCAAAACCAATGGGTTGTAAATGGATTTTTAAAACCAAGCGGGATGCAAACGGTAATGTGGAGAGGTATAAGGCATGTCTTGTGGCTAAAGGCTATACTCAAAAGGAAGGCATTGATTATACAGAGACTTTCTCTCCGGTTTCATCGAAAGACTCATTCAGAACAATCATGGTACTTGTTGCTCATTATGATCTTGAGTTACATCAGATGGATGTTAAGACTGTATTTCTCAATGGTGACATTGATGAGATGATCTATATGGTGCAACCAGAAAACTTTGTGTCGGGAGACCCAAAGAATATGGTCTGCAAATTAAGGAAATCCATCTATGGACTCAAGCAAGCTCCTCGTCAATGGTATCACAAGTTTCAACAAATAATTATCTCGTTCGGTTTTGAGATGAGCATTGTTGATGACTGTGTATATCACAAGTTCAGTGGGAGTAAGTATATCTTTCTGGTTCTGTATGTCGATGACATATTACTTGCCACTAATGATATAGGCATGTTGCACGAAACCAAAAGATTTCTATCAAAGAATTTTGAGATGAAAGATCTTGGGGACGCCTCTTTTATATTAGGGATCCAGATACATCGAGATCGCTCTCGGGGTATTCTTGGATTATCACAAAAGAGCTATATCGATAAGGTACTTAAAAGGTTTGGCATGCAAGACTGCAGACCAGGAGATACCCCTGTTGCTAAAGGAGACAAGTTTAGTCTCAATCAGTGCCCTAAAGGTAACCTTAAAATTCAGGAAATGCAGAAGATTCCTTATGCTTCAGCCGTAGGAAATCTAATGTATGCTCAGGTATGTACGCGTTCGGATATTACGTACATTGTTGGGATGTTAGGCAGATACTTAAGCAACCCTGGTATGTATCATTGGATAGCAGTCAAAAGGGTTATGAGGTATCTTCAGAAAACAAAAGGTTACATGCTCATATACAGAAAATCAGAAAAGTTGGAGGTCATTGGGTATTCGGATTCTGATTTTGCAGGATGCCAAGATAGCAGAAAGTCTACATCAGGCTACATTTATATGTTAGCAGGAAGAGCTATATCATGAAAAAGTGTCAAACAGACACTAGTAGCTTCCTCCACTATGGCAGCAGAATTTGTAGCTTGCTATGAGGCATCCAATCAGGGAATATGGCTGTGAAATTTTGTCACGGGACTGCGCATTTTGGAAAATGTTGAAAGACCACTAAGGTTATATTGTGACAATAAATCTGCAGTAATGTATTTTAATAACAACAGGAGCTCAATCAAGTCAAAACATATTGACATTAAGTTCCTGGTTGTGAAAGAAAGGGTACAGAGTGGATAAATATTCATAGAGCACATTGGGACAAACTCCATGATAGCTGATCCTCTTACTAAGGGATTGCCACCTAAGGTCTTTCATGAGCATACTGCTCATATGGGTGTGGTAATATTTGAGGATATTATGATTTAGTGGGAGTTTGTAATTGTGGTGTTTTATGTTTTGGTTGTATTGTCTGATCAGAATAAAGTATTCAGTTAAGACACTCTGTTATATTATGTTTGGTTTTGACCTCACTAAAGGAGGACCAGTTGAAAATAAACATGTACTGATCACATTGCATGTAATTTTCATGCTGCACATCCATGATTGATCTATGTCGTTTGATTGTATTGGTATATGTGACCATTGATGGGTCGAGTCACGATAAATGTGACAAAGACCGCTTTGATCCTATATTGATATAGTCAATAGACGAGATTGTTCGGAAATATCTTTTCAATGATAGCAATTTTGAGCTCATAAGGTTATACACAATTTAAGGAATCATATAGTGCCCAAGTGAGGAATCATATAGTGCCCAAGTGGGAGATTGTTGGATTTAATCTAATAAATCTAATTATGGGCACATATGATTAATCATTGTGTATTGCTATCTTTCAGGATAACCCACTAAAGTGATCAATTAATTTGGGTTAATGGGTATTTAAATAAGTTATGGGGTTATATGTGCAGATACCAGGTTGTAATTGTGATTTGTCGAGGGGCCAAATTGTAAAAGTACAACACCTATAAATAAGGGGTTATGGTCCCTAAACTAGGGTTACAACATTCTCTAATTCTCTTTACCCCATCTAAGAGAGAAATTCGGCTCAAGAGAAAACCCTAAGGTTAGAAGATCCAAAACCCAAATCAAGATCAATCAATGGATTCAGGTATAAGCTTCTGCTCTTTTATGTTTCTTTTAATCTCTTTGAATTAATCATGACTATATGGTTTTAAGATCTCAAGTTTTAGATCAAACAGATCCTCTTTCATGAGTTTAATTTTCATCAAGTGCTAGTTGGTTGGAAGTTATAAACAAAATATAGCCCATAGTTTTCTTTTGTGGCTTCTCGGATTCATTCCATTGAGCTTCAAGACCACATTTTGAGAGGTTGTGGTGAGGTTTCTTTAGGTGAGCATTTTACTTCCGCCAGGGCCATTCTTCAAGCCAAGCTACATGAGGTTGACCTTCTTCAAATCATCACTAAAGGGTCTGTTCCCCCAAAACCAATGCATTACTTGACAGACATCTTTTATGGTGGCGTTTGTAGAGATCTATCGACGAAGTTTGGCCTTTCAGAGAGGCAAGTTGCGATTGTTGACTACTTGCAGGCAAAGCACACCCAGGATTTCTTGTTGGCCATGTCTATTGAGGGATTGAGACAACGTATGACTCTGGGGGAGTATCAGACCATTCTCAGGTACATGTTGTTGGTTCCTTTGTTCGTGGAGGGTACAGTGTGCCCAGTTTGTCGTAGAACACAGATGGATGATTTTGAAGAGCATGCCATCCACTGTCAGAAGCAGTCGTGGTTCAAGTACAGGCACAACTTAGTCAGAGATGTCTTGTATGATATCGTCCAAAGAGCAGGGATCCCATCAAAGAAGGAAGCGCCGGTCAACTTCCTCACTCCTCCTGGAGAGGCTGGATCTACTCTAAGGCCGACGGACGTTCTTGTCTACAGTTGGAGCGGGGGAAAGCACGCTTGTGTTGATCTCACAGGGGTGTCTCTATTGGTGGGGTTTGGTAATGAAGAGTCCAAGGTTGGGCATGCAGCGGATAGAGCAACAGAGACAAATGTGGACAAACATGATCAAGCTTGCAAGGACAACTACCACAGCTTCATCCCGTTCGGTTTTGATATGTTTGGTTTCCTTGCAGCTGATGCGGTGGAGTTCCTTAGGAGGGTACAGAAATTCATGAATAAAAATGTGGCGACAGCAGGGTCCGCTGAGTACGTGTTTCGTAGTTAAGTTTTACAATTCGGAAAAGATTAGCGGCGCAGCTTGTTGTCTTCTTGTCATTATCACATGTGTAATATTTAGCAAATAAATTTTAGAAAGAAAAAGAAAAATAAAATAAAAAAGTTTAGAAAGGCCTACTGAAATTAGAAAGGGTAAAATAGAGCATGCATCAAAACAGGCTATCATAAATCCTATTTCAGTGAAAATCACTTTCGCTCCCATAGTCGAAAAATAATTGTCATCAGCTACGGCCCATATTGGCTAAGGCCCAACCCACTAAATCAAAGAAACTAGGGCAATTGAACGGATCAACTGAGAGCGATAGCCACCGTTAGATCAAATCTAACGGTTTAAATGGAGGCGCGGTAACAATAGAAAACTCTCTCTCTCTCATTCTCTTCTTTGTTTAGCGTTCTAGGGTTTTTGCTTCTCGATCTTCTACCACTCAAAGGTCAGATCTTTGAACTTTTCTCTTACCAATCCCTAGTTTTTTCTGTCGATTTTGTTAGCCAGACTTAGAGTTTGTCTTGTCGATGTTGATGTCCGAAGCTTGTTATTGCCCTTTGTAATTTAATTTACATTTTATTTGATCTGTTTGATATTGAGTAAGAAATTGAACAAAGCTGAATCTTTTTCGTTTCCATAGTTTAAAGATTTGATTTTTTGCGGGGATAATAATAATTTGGCATGAGGGCACATTAAAAAAATCAGCTTAATTCACATCTGAGCTGTTTCTGTGATAAAAGGAGATTATGTTGTAATATTGTGATTATTCTGAAGAGTTAAATTGATACTATAATAAAAAAGATTATGATATGCTTTTGTATTTCAGATTCCCTTGAAAAGTTACCCTATTGTATTTGTAATGTGGGAAATTTGCATTTGGTTTGTTTCTCAACCATTTTGATTTAAGTTGCTCAGTCACTGTTGTTATATTTCTGTCAGATATTACTTCTCTTGTTTTCTTTCAGAAAATGGTTATTGTGTTCATATTGTAGGCTTACTTTCATGTATATTCCAAGTATTTAAATGTGGTCTTGTATTTACTCCTGTTGAGTCCATTAAATAATGGGGAAAGTCTGTCGCATCTTATTATAAATGCTTCATTTTCTTCATTAAATTCAAATAATCGATGAAAATTATGTTGCTAGTGAATATGACTTGATGATAGTAATAATCATTAACATAGTTCAAGTTTCAAATTGCTAGTCACATTAGAGGACTAGACACACGATGGGTACAGCGTAGTGAGGATAATTCAATAAGAATAACTGTACACTTTAACCATCGTTTGTTGTACGATTGTATGATTTTAAGTTAAATCTCTAAATAACTCGAAAATTTCAAAGAATAAACATTTCCTACATAGAGTTTGGGAGTCATTTTCATGTGTAACATTAACTTGCTTCTTTTTAGCTATGTCATATTAAAAGAATCTTGCTTTCTCTTCACATGAATGTAAGCAACGAGTTTACACCCTTCTCTCTGACCATTAAAAAAAACTTTTAGAAATCTACCTCCAAAATTTCACAACTGCCAAATTGCAATTGAACATTTTAAGACAACAGAATTGGGTATATCTTCATCACCTTTATTGTTTTTGATTAATTATAAATATGATGTTTTGGGGGATATTGTTCTTATGAATACGAAAAATTTGCTGATTATACATCGATCAAAACATGTAAAGTATGTTAGAAAAGGTTGCAGAGTAAGTCTTTTTTGGTCTTTACAGACTTTACTGCTCATGTAGAAAACGTCTGTCTTTTTATGATGTAAACAAATCAAATTTGAAGTATGCTTGCTTCTCAGATTACATTGTTTGACTACTTGAATATGAAAGTGATAGCTTTCATATTTCACTACTAGCAGTTACATATCCTCGACCTAATTTTGTATGCAAATGTTCCTTTTCTGCTTGTAGGCTTAGTAAGGATGGTGAGAGTCAGCGTCCTGAATGATGCTCTCAAGAGCATGTATAATGCTGAGAAGCGTGGGAAGCGCCAAGTCATGATCAGACCCTCTTCAAAAGTGATTATCAAGTTCCTCTTGGTTATGCAGAAGCATGGTAAACTAACATTATATGTATCATGTTCTTCGTGTTGCTCTTTGGTGTGTTCCTATCTGATGTTTTACCTTGGTGTCGTATTCAGGATACATTGGTGAGTTTGAATATGTTGATGATCACAGAGCTGGAAAGATAGTCGTTGAGTTGAATGGTCGATTGAACAAATGTGGTGTTATTAGTCCTAGGTTTGATGTGGGTGTGAAGGATATTGAACCCTGGACCGCTAGGTTGCTTCCGTCTCGTCAGGTTAGCTGATCTTTTCCTTTTTAGTACCTTAGGGCAAATTTCACAAAATACCGAGAACTTTGTGGGTGGATGCTTTCCTAAAGCTATCATATAACTTTTAGAGGAAGCTATATAATATAAACTCTCAAAACTGCAGAAAAGAAATGTTTGCTATGGCATTGACGGCGAAGATGAAAGGTATGAACTATCTTGAAAATAGGAAAGTAGGAGAGGGTACCCTCTATAGTTCTATTGTTGCAGATAGACCACTGAATGAATTATTCGACTCTTGACCCTCATGGTAAGAGAAATTGTTATGACAAATAGATATCCTTAGGGTAAAAGAGTCGTAAAAAATTCACTCAGCATTTCTATCTGCAAGAATATAACTACCGGGGGTCTGTCCAAAGTTAAGCAATAGTTCAGGGGGTCTACCCGCAATTAACACTATAATATTTAAAGTACACGAGCAATATTGTTCAAACTTCACAGATGACAACTTATCCTAACCGCCGTTAGGTGAAGTCTGTGGCACTTTCATATGAACCCCCAAAGTTTACAGTAGTTTTCTGAAATCTTCCCTTTATTCTGAGCAAAAATGTTCGCCTTGAAATCAGAATGTTTATGCATGAGCTTTTAAATAGCTGAAGTAATGCACTGGCGGACTGATATTTTCTGCTGGTTATAAAAATGTGCAGTTTGGGTACATTGTGCTGACCACATCAGCAGGCATCATGGACCATGAAGAAGCAAGGAGGAAGAATGTTGGCGGTAAAGTGCTTGGCTTCTTTTACTAGTTGGAGTTTTTACAGAGGATATCACAAATTTCCATGGAATTTTGGCGGTCGAAAGAATTTTGGATCTCAATATTTGGTGTCTTTTGGTTTATGCTTGCCTGAGATTAAAACTTATCTTCGTTTGCGGTTGTAGAAAATCAAGGAGTTTTATTTGGAGTGACAGTACGTGTTGTTTACGGTCTGTTATCTGTTGCTTTGAGACATTGACATATTGCTATGTAAGGATTTTGCATCAGGAAAAATTAGTAATGCTGGGTTTTGTATGGGTACTTAATTTAGGAAGTGATTTCTTCTTGTTATTACTTTCTGATACGTTTAAGTTTCTTGATCATATGTCGCTTATGTTGGCAGTGAGAGACTATGACGATTATCTTATGCGTCCCCTCAGTTAATTTTTTTGGTGAAAGCATCC
>BQKN01012213.1:0-10583 GCA_022839385.1 Asparagus kiusianus | reverse complement strand
TTGTAACCGGATCTTATAAAAAGACCAGATCTTTTGTAACCGATAAACTGTTATCAAGAGTGCAATGACATCAATGAAGAAAGACACGATTTTTCCCGCGAACAGTTATGAGTTTCTAAATTTTACGCACTGATGTATTTAGAATCTGAGAGAGTGTAAAAGATAAAAGTTGTAGTTATCTTCAATAGCTTTCTAACAAATCTGAAATTTATTTCATTCGGAGGTCGGACGAGAAAGTTATGGCCAATATACCGAACCCCAGCCTGTGTGCAGGTTTCTATACGGTCGACTACTGGGCGTGCAGACGCTAAGATTGTCTCTGTTTCGAGTTGGTTTTGTTTATACCGAACCCGGGAGTATACCTAAGTATATATATCCGTTTTGAAGCTCTCAGAACACTCTTTTAAACCCTAATAGCCTCAGCCCCTCCTCTCTCTCTCTCTCTCTCTCTCTCTCTCTCTCTCTCTCACTAAACCCCCTTTCTTTGGCGATTCTTGGAGGATTTTGGAGGAGCTGACGTGAGATCCATCGGTGTTCAGTGGAGGATCGTTATCACTCCTTTTTGGGAGTTCATCAACACCCCTAAGGCGAGTTTCATCTCGCCCAATTCTACACCTATGTTTTAAACGTTTTTTATAAAGTTTTTCCTGTGTTTTATGAGCCTAAAATGTTATTTTATGTATAAAAATAGAACTTTATATTGTATGTTGCAAAAAGAACAAGTTTTCAGTTAATAAAGATCACCCAGAAATTTCTTAATGCAGATCTAGATCTGAAAATTTTCCTAACAAGAGTTTTGAAAGAAAGATAATTGTTTTCAAACGTGTCGACATGCATACATGTGTTTAAAAAAGGTTTCTTTTCATCTATAATGATTAGATTGTATGTTTTTTTACACATTCTAGAAATACTAAATCACGTATATAGGATTTGTAGTATATAGAATCGTCGCATAATGGCTTTTGAATCAACCTCGAGGATCAGAAACCTATAGAAAAGGTTTTTATCTCTTCGCGGTCAACTGCTGGGGAATTTTCTATATGTTCATGTTGTTGCATAAGTTTGTGTGGCTGGTGAGACACCTAGGTTATATGGGATTATAATACCCTGGGATTTGTGTATATGAGTTGACTACGGACACGAGTTTTAGATTTACTCACCGAGGCACGAGAGTGAGTAGTAAATAAGCTGATTTTTTTATATTACTTTCATGTTGAAGTCCTCGTGTTGGACTATAATCCATTGAAGTCCTCGTGTTAGACTTTAAGCTTTTGCAGTTCATGTATAGGATATTTACCTATTTTAGTCCACGAGTTAGGCACGTATTTGACATCTGACAGGTCATTGGTATTATGTTTGGAGATGGAGCTATATTTCTTTATTGCTCCATGTTATAGTTTTTTTTAGGATTTGGTATTTAGCTATTTATAATTTGAGCTAACGGGAGACATACCTATGCTCGTGTTGTAAATTTCTAAATATCAGACCCCCATTTTATTTCGGAGTAGATAATTGACTACCTATATGTATTAACAGCTATTTTTCTTTCTTCTAGCCCTTCCCCCTAGGGTTGGTTGAGATGTTACTCGCTAGCGTTTGACGCTCGTTGTTTCCCCCCTTTCAAGTAACAAGCCAGGTGTACGGAGAACCGTAGGTTGATGGAATTACTCTAGTAGTTATTTATCTATATTGTTAGTAGTTTATGTCAGAACTCTACATTAGATGTGTTTATGAACATTTGAGTTATCATTCTAGTTTTGTAAAGACGATGTACCTAAATGTCATTTTATTTGATTTTCTATGTCGAGACACTTGTATTCAGTCAGATGTTATTTCTCTCAGATATTTATCTATTTATTTCAGTGGTGATGATTTCTTTAGAATATCTGTCTTTTAGTATTTCTTTTGTATATTTTCTCTAGCCTCTTTTATACCTACACCTGTTGTTGATTCTACTAGATAGATAGTAATTGTGATGGTGAAACATACTATTGCACGGTGTAGTGCATGGCAAGTTTGACATTCTTAGTTTTACCTTGGACTGCAGCCTTGTTGAAACCAGAGGCGTCACATATAGTGAGACATTTAATAATTTTTGGACCAAGAAAAGGGTGATGAAATGTCTCACCTTATTTTTATTTTGGTTTTATGCCTTTAAAGATATTTTGAAATGTGGGCACAAGTCAAGAGCCAAATTCAATTTGTGTTTCCTATTAACTAAATGAATGTAAATACGACCCCAAGAAAATAAAAGCAACCTATAAGTGGATGTCTCAAATTATTTCTGAACTTTTTTTATTTAGAGTAAAGAAAACAAAGGTGAACGTTTTTTGTTCAGATTTTTATCTAATTAAATATTTATTTTGATTTGATAGTGGATATTATTAGGATTGATAAAATAAATTATTTTTATTAACCTAAATTGCTAAATTGTGTGAATCTAACTAAGAGAGCAAAATGAAAAGTGAAAATAAAGGAAAGTTACCTCCTCGAGCGCTAAGTTGTCATTCTTCCTCAAGTCCTTTCCCATCTAAATTAAAATTCTACACAACTCACCAAAAAAATCAAAGAATATCAAAAATAAAAATTCAAAAATAAATAAAAAATAACCCCACCTCCCCCACCCCCCGAAAAATGGCATTAAAAAGTAATTTAAAAATGTGAGAAAAAACTAACTATCTAAGCATGAACTTAAATCTACTCGTATACTAAGCAAGAAAAACTAACTAAGCATGAAAATTAAATGAGCAAAGCAAGGAATGAATTAGAGGAATTAGATCTTATATATTTTCTAAACATTCAATTCTAATTAAATAAGAAAATTTAAAAAATATAAACTCACATTGTAAGGGGTTGGACCCTCATTTAGACCCAAATTTCTTCAAGTCTTCATGAGAAAAAATTAAAAAGAGAGAAAAATATTTTTTTATTTTTATTGCAAAACAAAAGTTTTACAATATTTGGTAGGCAACTAAAAGAAGCATCTTCTATCTCCGAAAGAGGATTTATAAAATTCTTCACATCTCTCACCCTTACTCTCTATCCCTATTTATAGATTACATAAAACCAATATGAGCTCTTGGATCAAACTTGGCCCCCAAGACATAATTTTAATTCTACACTGGATTTTAGGATATTTATAATTCTGCCACTAATTCACTAAAATGACTATATCTTGAGTTGTTCAATTCGGATTTATCTCAAACTTAACTTACTAGATTTATAATTAAAATTTTAACAATCTTATATAATTCTCATATAGATCAAAATTATCCTATAAATTTTCACTTGAAACATGTTACAACATCTCCAACGATAAACTATCATGGTCATTTTGCTCCGATTGTTCTTGAGCTTTACTTGTGATTTTCTTGGGTTTCATTAACTTCAATTGGGCTTAAGACATCTTCATTTGAGTTCTTATTTTTCATTTTTCCTACAAAACAGGATAAAAATATAATTTTGATCATTTATTTGCATGAAACTTATTTGAAATAGGAGTATGAAAATGCAATCAAACATGATAATCAAGCAATAATTGGAACAACTATCCCTATAAGCTCCTTGTAAAAAGTGATTAGCTCTTGAGTAATAACATCCATGTTAGTGAGCCTAGTCCTGTCAACTTTATATAGAACATAACTATGTTCAAGTGTCTTCTGGCCTTCATAGCATAGTGAAAAAGCTTTAAACCCCTCCCTGCTTGCAGTCCCCAATCGACTCTAGCTTTTTGTTTGTAAAAAGATCTTTCAAAACTAAGTAGCTCATTGTATTTGACTAAGCTATCTTTCTCTCTCTTAATAAGATGTGTAATGAACTAGTCTTTCTAGAGTTGTGTTTGAATTGTTTTCACTTTAATTTTAGCTCTCTAATCATGTTCACTAATGTTTGAATATTCCTTTTGTTTAAAACCTTAAAAGCTGATTTCAGAAGCTTCAATTTGTTGTAGATAGAGAACATTTTATACCGAGCAACTTGAGTAGCCTAGGTAGAAGCAATAGTAAACAAATAGTTAGGATGCTTGGATCATATTGTAAAAAATCTAAATAGTATTTTACCCAAATTGTAATTAAAGCAAGAGAGTGATCTGAAAAGTGGGAGATAAAAACTCCACTTGACTAAAGATGAACTCCTGAAACCAATCAGCAGTAGCAAGAACTCTATCCAACCTACTCCACACCATTGTATGTGTATCTCGCTTATTAGACAATGTGTAATAGCAACCAATAGATTTGAGATGAGAGAGACAACATGTATCAACAAAGTTCTGGAAATCAATAATATGTGCATCAGTGAGACATTCTCACCTATCTTCTCATTATTTGACAACATAGCATTTAAAATCACCACATTATAACCATGGAATGCCAGATGTAAAGATCGTGCCACAAATCCTTTCTCCCTTCAATGTGATTATATCCATAGATGGCAAAGATAAATCAATTTATTATACCATCATAGGCTTTAACATTGTAGTAGATAAATTGAGCAGTAGAATATCTAGCCTTGTAAAAAGATAGGGTCCTATAGAATCTTCACTCTAGCATCACCAGAGCTGTTAACATTTGAAACTCAGTCCTACTCTTAAGTTATTTTCCTTGCAATCTTGGATATGTTAGTACTACTTGCTTTGGTTTCTAGTAAAGCTAATAAAGCTTTTAAGGTTTGTTAAAGCCCCTGACATTCCAAAAGGAAGATTCATTGATGTAAAATCTCTCCTCTATCAACACAGGGGTCAAGAATTTTGGATTGATCATTTAGTGAAAAAAAATTTATTGTCTTGGTCCACTGTCATTGTACTAGGAGGCTTCCTTCTTGGTCTATTTATAACTTAGCTCTAAGAGGAATTAGAAGAAGAGCCCATAGAAACATGATCTGAAATAGCTTTAACTCCAAGTCCTTGTTGCTTCTCATTGCTAGCATGCGCAGTTATATGCACCAATTACATACCCAAACTAATGAAAATTCCCATAATGAGGTGCCTTCTTGCCATTCATCATTATCAAAGCTAAGAGCATGAGGAGTAGAGGATGAGATAAAATTGAGATTAAGACCATAAACATTGCTTCTATTATCAGAGAATAAACCAACCCAATTTCTTTTCAGATTGACTTCGAGATCAGTTGCAATTTTATAGGATTAGCAATAGGATCCCTAGAATCATCAATAATGACTCTATAAGGACCATGAACTTTTGATACTAGTTAAAATAATTTTTTGGTATTTTAAAATATTCAATTATTATTTTTAAAAGAGTATTTATATTTTTCTCAATTTTCTAGAATTTTCTATAATTTAAAAGTCCAAAATTTATATTTATTTAAATTATTTTTAAATTTATAAATTAACTTAGTACAATAAAAAATTTTGGAATTAATCTGTTATGCTATCGATACTATTACGTATCATTTTGAATAATACGTTGTATTATTTTTACTATTACGTATTATTTCATATAATACGTTGTATTATTATTACATATTATTTTGTATAATTTGTTGTATTATTACTATTATTGCATATTATCGATTGTATTAGTATAACTGGTATGGTTTATTGTGTAGATAATTTTTTTCATAATTATTTGTTTTTAAATGTAAGTAATTATATTTTTTAGTAATTATTTTCGTTTAATTGTATAATTAGTTGTAGTATTTCTACTATTGTGTATTATCTATTGTATTAGTATAATTGGTACGTTTTATTGTGTAAATGATTATCCTATAATTATTTAATTTTAAATATAATTAATTATATTTTTATTAGTTATTCTTGTTTAATTGTACAATTTGTTGTATTATTTCTTCTACTGCGTATCAGCTATTATATTAATACAACTTGTACGTTTTTATTTATAGATAATTATTCCATAATTATTTTGATTTTTAAATATTAGTAATTATTTATTTATTTAATTTTCTTTTTAAATACCTAACCATAACCCTAATATTATATATATATGTATATATATATATCCCCTCATCTCTCATGTTCACTTTTACGCAACCGCCACCCTCTCTCTTCCTCTCTCCTCTCTCTCTTCATCTCTCTCTCTCTTCCCCGACGACCTCACCCCTTCATCCTCACCACCGGTCACCTCACGTCGAACGCCCGCTCTGCCCTCTCCAGATCTTCCCAACGCCGTCGCCGACCAGTAGCAACGCCCGTGCTCAGCCTCGCGCTCCCCGCCTCGACTACCGCCAGCTCCACCTCCGACTAGATCACCCCGCCTCTCACCCCAGCTCTCCTCTCAAATCCAGATCTGCCGCCCTTAGTTCATCGCCCATCCCCTCGACCGCCGCTCGCCACACCCCAAGCCTGTCGCCCTCATCTTCAGCCCTACCTCTGACCGTTAGCCACCTCGTCGACTGCACCGCCTACACCGCTGACCCTGCAGTCGTCACCTCCCCCTCTTTCTTCAATTCCCCTGCTCCCCCCTCCCTCACCAACCGCTGAGCCTCCTGCAGTCCGATCGTGCCGACCCCCTATTCACTGCTCTGGTATCCTAAACCTCGCCACTGCCACTCTTCGCCGCACCCTGAACTCACCCCGACGCTGCCCACGTCGTCGAGCGCTGACGATCCGCGCCATCCTCGAGATCCACCTCCACCAGATCTGTCGACCACCGCCGAGTCCCACGCCCGTAGCCTCCGCCGGCGTCGTCATTCAAATCATCGCCACTACCCCGTCATCAGTGCCGACCCACTTGGCCAGATCCGTCGTCCTTCAGCGCCGATGCACTGCACCGACAGCGTCGTTTTGTTCAATGAACCCAAGGCAGGATCCCGATTCTCGTTTAGTTTTGTTTCAATTCTTATATTTATTGTATGTATGAATTTATATTTTTTAATTGTTTTATTAGAATTTTATATCTGTTAATAATTATCTGCGTAGGTTTGATAAATAACATTGAATGAATCGTAATTATGTGAAAATATTATTTTTTTGAATAATTATAATATTTTTAAGAATTTATTTTGTAGAAGGAAATCATTTTAGAATGATAAATATTTTTAAAAGAATTTATTTTGGGAAAATAAGACTATTTTGAATTAATGAGAATTTATCTTATAAGAAGATTATTTTGAATTTATGAATTTATTATTTTAAGAGATTATTAGAATAATTATGGTGATAGATAATTTGACAGGAATTTATTTTGCAAAAAATATTTATTTTGATTTAATTTAGTTTATGAACATGTGATATCTGGTTGTGGACCGCGGCATTTTATTATAAGCGTCTAAAAATACCTATAGGTGTCCGCACGCAGCTTGAGGTGAAGAGAAGACGATGAATGTCATTATCCGAGTCAAGAAGGATTATCCGATTGGCCGCTACGCACATCAATCAACTTGCGCACGTCAGTCAACGCGCGCACGTCAGTCAACGCGCGCTCGTCAGTCAGCTCGCACACGTCAATCAGCTCGCACGTGTCGGTCAACTCAAAGTGACCGAATGGGCTTGTCAGGCAGCTCCAAGTGCCCACCGCCCTTGTCAGGCAGCTCCAAGTGCCTTCGGGCTTGTCAGGCAACTCTAAGTGCCTGACGGGCTTGTCAGGCAACTCTAAGTACCCGCCACATTTGTTGGTCAGATCCAAAGTGTCCAACGCGCTTGTCGGTCAGATCCAAAGTACCCGACGTGCTTGTCGGTCAGATCCAAAGTGCCCGATATGCTTGTCGGTCAGATCCAAAGTGCTCAACGTGCATGTCGGTCGGTTCCAAGTATCATAAAGAAGCTAACGAGCGCATGAAGCAAGTTAGTAAATCGTACAAGTCAACAAGATGATCAAATACGCAAAACGATAGAAAATACAAGTTTTGAAAAGTCGGGAAAACAACGAGAAATCTAGCAAAAGGCCAAACCCCCGCGCCATTGCGGGTCAGCCCGCGCCGACCCGCGCCTGCACGGGTCGGGCCGCGCCGACCCGTGGGGGGCGCGAGTCGGACCGCGCTGACCCGCGCCCCCTGCGGGTCAGCAGTTCCCGTCGCGCAGATCCGAGCCCCAAACATGTTTTTGACGGTTTTGAGCGGTTTTCTCAAGATTTATCTATTTCAGGGGTTCCCAACCGACTTGATATCATCCACAAACATGGTTAGGCCATTTTTGATTGAAGATATGACCAAATCCATCATTCTTATCCGAAAACCCCTCAACTAAAGCCTATAAATACAGGCCTAAGGGTTCATTTCATGGGGAGGAGATGAAGAGGGCGAGATGCTGTCGAATTGGAGAGTGGAGCCATGAATTTACAGTGAGGGTTAGCAGATCTTAGCGAGTTCCTATGCATAAAGAGTGGAGTTCGTGTGATCAGAGACCTATACCCTATTCCTCCGGATTTAAGCTTAGTTTTAATCTCGAGAAGAGCCGTAATCTCGCTTGGTTGAGATTATCGCTGCAACGAATACTTTCTTCATGAAGTAGGAGCTTTGATTCCATAATCTGTCAACTGGATCTGATCCGCTGTGGTCCATGGATATCAACGTCCCCGGTACAGGTAAAGATTCCACGCAAGCAATGGGTGATAAACGTCCGTTATGCTGTTTGACAAGAGTTGTACTTTTTGTATTTTTATTGTATAAGGAGATCTTATAAAAAGATCGACCTTTTCTTGTTTATTTGAGTTTTTTATAACGACCAAAGTTGTAATAGATTCGATGGCAACAAAAACATCAACTTTTGACCCAAACAAGCTAGCGACAACAGTGGGAGCCGACAGCCTTTCTGCGAAGGCTGATGTGTCGTAACCTCGGATCCTTATCCTGGTTGAAGAAGAGGACGAGTATGAATTCGACCAGTAAATGTATGAAGAGTATTTGTCCTCCTGCTCCAGATCCGCCTCTCCTCATAGATGTAAGAAGGCCTCCTTCAAGAAAGATCGCTGGACTTCGGCTTCAAACGTCCAACAAGAAGATCTTCCCACCACCGTTGCACTTGTGGCTCATAAGGCCCCGCTGCCATCCGACGAGGCCAAAGCCGCAGATCTGAACCCTTTGAACAAGGAGTTACTACTCATAACGTGCCCATTCTATCAAAGAGAGCACATCAGAGACGGCAACAACGCCTCACACGTCAGCTGGCTAAGGCCTTGGAGCCAGTTGATGGAATCTGCTATGAAGCGGATCTGAAGTCTAGGAGGCGCCAACCGCCGTAACGGCGAGAGGACAACCCCTCCTCTTCCAAGCCAGCGAAGAACGAATGGATCCACGTCAAAAGGACCCGATCGACTCTTCAGGAGCGGATTCAGAAACGCCGCATATTGCTTTCACATGTAAGAATTCTTGTCCAAGAAGCTAAAAAATTGCAGAAGGAAGAAGTGAAAAAGAAGCCACCAAGACTGCATAAAGTATAGAGGCCAAAGTCCAAGACGGCGGCCGAAAAGATCGAAAAATACGGGTCACTTCAATCTGACCCTCCAAGGCGCGGGTAACTTCAGTCTGACCCTCCAAGGTGCGGGTCACTTCAGTATAACCTTCCAAGGCGTGGGTCACTTAAGTCTAACCATCCAAGGCGCATGTCACTTCAATCTGACCCTCCAAGGCGCGGGTGATGCGGCATAAACATATACCAAAAATTGTAAGTACACAATCAATCAAGTTATAGTATAAAAAGTTATCGATCCCATGAGGAAGGTATTTTGTAGGATAAAATATAAATTGGTTCTTATGTTGTGTGCATGACAAATAGGAGTGATGAGTGAATGTGATTGTGGAGAGATAGTGAAGGTGATAGTGTGTAAATAGGCACAAAATGTAAGTGAGAGTGGATGTGACAATGAATGAATGATTTTCACAAGGAGAGATGAATAAAATCAAGAATCAAAAAGGAAAATCAAGAATGAAAATAAAATTCAAGAAAGTAAAGATGATAGATTTAATTAAAGATATGGGTAATCTAGAATTGAATCCACTTCTTAGAAAAGGATGATTCCCTAGAGGGTTCTAGCCTAAAGGCGAATCAAAGAAAATAAAAATAAACAAAAAGAAAAACTAAACCCAAGAGGATTCTAGCCTCAAGGTAAATAGTGCAAGAAATTAAAATCTAACTACAAAATAAATTGCAAAATCTAAACTATAAAATAAATTACAAGAATTAAATACAAGAAAATAAATCTACTCTATAAGCATAAAATAAATCTAATTTATAAGCAAGAAATAAATCTAAGGCAAGAGGGTTCTAGCCTCTTGGCTATATAAACATGAAAATAAAATATAATTACAAGCATGTAAATGTTCGAGCGGGAAATTGCGTTATTCTTCATTGATGATTCTGTTACAACTTTGACAACAACTTTATGCGTTTACAAAGAGATCCGGTCTTTTTATAAGATCCGGCTTACAACAAAATCAAAATAAAGAAATAAAGATTACAACTTTCCTTGAACAAATCACGAGTTTCCTGTTTTACGGTCCCTCACTTTGTGGGGTTCTTCGCCTGTGCCGGGGTTGAGTACCGTGGACCACCGCGCAATCTCGATCTGAACAGATCTACGTGGTATAACGGGTACTATCCCACCAAGGAGATAGTAGCCGAGAGGGATCGTTTCACCAAGGAAACGCTCGCTCTAATCTCGGGATCTAAGA
>BQKN01012212.1:0-14742 GCA_022839385.1 Asparagus kiusianus | reverse complement strand
TTGCACGGTGTGGTGCATGGCAGGTTTGACATTCTTGGTTTCACCTTGGATTGCAACCTTGTGTGAACCCAGGGGCGTCACATTTGGACAAGAACGAATTCAATCGTGTGTCTACCTCTACAACAACACATCAAATTTGATACACTCTTGAGAGATGTTCACAAGGTTCACTAATATTACTAACTCCTTAGTTGGACTTGACAAAGAATATACTCAAGTTAAGATGGTAAGAAAAATTCTAAGAGCACTAACTCCAGAATTGGAGAAAAAAACTACGGTGATAGAAGAAGCAAACGATCTATCAACTCTCACCGTAGAAAATCTCATTGGAAACTTGATGGCGTATGAAGTTCAAATTGAAGATCTAAAGAAGGATTGTCCGCTACTCAAGTCAAAATCAAAGACCACAAATTCTAACAATTCAAACAACTTCAAGAAGAAGAAGAAGAAGGCAATGACAGTGACTTGGGATGATAGCGACAATTCATCCTCTTCAGACAAAGAAGAAGAAAGAGAAGAATCAGCCCACATGTGCTTCATGGCATAATATGAAGTACCTCAAAAAGAAAAGTGGATACTAGATAGTAGATGTTCCAAACACATGGCCAGAAACTCTCAAATGTTGTCATCAATTCAATACAAAAAGGGAGACACAATTACATTTGGAGACAAAAATAAATGTCAAGTTATAGGTATTAGAACAATAGGTAATATTAGCAAACCTTTAATAGATAATGTTTTATTAGTAGAAAGTTTAAAATATAATCTATTAAGTATATGTCAACTATGTGATCAGAATTTTAAAATCATATTTGAAAAAGATTCATGTCTTATATATGATCAAGATTTATCAAATATCTTGTCTAAAGGTTTTAGAAAGAAAGATATATATGTTTTATCTATGAATTTTTATTCAAATGAACATTGTTTAGTTGCATCAATAGATGACACATTATTACGGCATAGAAGATGTGGACATATTAATTTGAAAAATATATCATGTATTTCTAAAAATAATTTAGTAAATGGTTTACCTAAAATTATAAATAAAAAAATTATTTTTATGACGCATGTAAACAAGGAAAAATGTATAAATCTTCTTTCAAATCTAAAGGTGTTGTTTCTACAAGTAGACCATTAGAATTATTACATATGGATCTATTTGGTCCTTCTAGAATTGTATCTTTAAATGGAAGTAGATATGCATTTGTCATTGTTGATGATTATTCAATATTTACATGAGTTATGTTTTTAAAATATAAAAATAATACTTTTGATGAGTTTTCTACATTTTGTAAAAAGATACAAAATTAAAAATCCACTACTATTGTCACTATTAGAAGTGATCATGGTGGTAAGTATGAAAATGAATTATTTTTAGATTTTGTAATAAAAATGATATTTCATATGAATTTTTATTTCCTAACACTCCACAACAAAATAAAATTGTTGAAAGAAAAAAATAGAACTTTACAAGAATGTGCTAGAACAATGTTAGTTGAGTCTAATCTACCTAAGTATTTTTGGGCAGAAGCAATTAACACAATATGTTATGTTCAAAATAGAATTTTATTAAGACCTATTTTAAATAAAAAAATTTTGAATTATTTTACAATCACATTCTTAAAGTTTCATATTTTAAAGTATTTGGATGTAAATGCTATATATTAAATACAAAAGAAAACTTAGACAAGTTTGATTCTAAATCAGATGAAGGAATTTTTCTAAGTTATTCTATGCATAGTAAGGCTTATAGAATTTATAATAAAAAGACTTCTATAATAGAAGAATCCTTACATGTTTCTTTTGATGAATCTAATTCAAATTCTAATATTAATGATAATAATCATGATGATGATGATATTATTAATCAACCACCCCCTATTGTTGATAACAATCCTAATGCTACTAATGTTTTATCTAAAGCATATGCAGATGTTAGGAACCATCCACATGATTTGATCATAGGTGATATTTCTAAATGTGTTCAAACTAGATCACAACTGGATTTATACACACATGTTGCATTTGTTTCAACAATTGAACCTAAAAATATTAAAGAAGTATGTAAAGATGATTTTTGGATAATAGACATGCTAGAGGAACTCAATTAATTTACAATAAATAACGTTTGGGATCTTGTACCTAGACCACAAGATAAATCTATTATAGGAACCAAATAGATATTTCGAAATAAATTGGATGAATCTGAACAAGTTGTTAGAAACAAAGCCAGATTGGTTGCACAAGGTTATAATCAAGAAGAAGGTATTGATTATGATGAAATCTATGCACCAATTATTAGTTTAGAATCTATAAGAATTTTACTTGCATTTGCATGTTTTATGGATTTTATATCAAATGAATGTTAAAAGCGTATTTTAAATGGTTTTATTAAAGAAGAAGTTTTTGTAGAACAACCTCCCGGATTTGAACAAGAAATTTTTTCAAATCATGTTTTTTAACTTAAGAAAGCGTTATATGATCTTAAACAAGCACCCCGTGCTTCGTATGATAGATTAAAGAACTTTCTTTTAACTTTCAGATTTAAAATTGGTAAAGTGGCTTCTACAGTATTTATAAAGAAAATAAATAAAAATATATTATTAATTCAAATATATGTAGATGATATAATATTTGGTTCTACTAGTAATGATCTTTGTCAAGAGTTTGCTAAGACTATGCAGGATGAGTTTGAAATGAGTCACATGGGTGAACTCAATTTCTTCATTAGACTACAAATCAAACAATTGAAGAAAAGAATATTCATCAACCAAAGCAAACATGCTAAAGAATTACTCAAAACGCTTTGGAATGGAAATTGTTAGCCTTCTTGTTTTGATGATGTTTAACAAACAATTTATCACTAATGTTGTTTGTCTAGTATTTGTGTTTTCTTATTTATTATAGACAAACAACATAGTTAGAGGATGGATGGAATAGAGCTTCAACGATCATATCCAAAGGAGGTTGGCGAAATGTCGGTGAAGCTTATGCAATTCAAATTCAAGATCCAAGTCCAGCTTCATCCGCAGTGTACCAAGTCAAGCTTAATTGAAGATCAAGATTGCTTGGGTAATGTAGTTTAGGATTTATATTATGTGTGTTAAGTACCTTAAGCTCAATCATACACACACATACACGTTTTGGATTTTATATATATAGTTATATATATACATAAGTTTTGGGTTTTCATTATAAATATGAAATTACATATTTCATATTTATCACTGTGATTTGGTTTAACTACTTAGATATGAAACATATGAGTATTTGTGAAAGCAAAATGGTTTTATTTTCTATTGTATTTGTAAAAATATTGTTTTCTTAGTTTTTGGACTTAACAATAATCATATATATTTTTTATTAAGTCTATATAATCATTGTGCAAAGTTTCAAAACATGGTTTAGTCTAAAATGTCAAAATTCACATGTTTACATTTTCGTGTTTTGAACTATTTTGCAAAATAATGATTTTTCACAAATGGGAAATGCAATTTGGAAAAATCTTTTTGTAACATGTTCATTTACATACTTATATACATTTCCCAAAGTTTCATTATTTTTGGACTTCATTTGTTATTTTTAACATATTTTCATAAGTCTCAAAATCTGTTTTAAAATTAGTTTTGGAATGTATCAGTCCTCGGTCGACTGCACCGGTCGACCGCCCATGTGTTCATTCGTCAGTGGGCAACAGAGAGTTTGTTGGTCGACCGTCGCGATCGATCGAGAGCTTAAAATTTCCACCGGTCGACCGCACCGGTCGACCGAAGAAGTCTCTGCTCGTTTTCTCAGATTGGGATCTGGATCGTGGTCGACCGCGAATTTTTTCGGTCGACCGCCGCTCAGTCAGATTCTCTCTAACGGCTATTTTTGTTACCGTTGGCTGGGGTTTTTTTGTCATCTGTTTGGGGTTTGTTTGCTGTTGGTTTTCTCTTCCTATATAAACCCTCAAACCCCTTTCTATCAAAAAAAATAAGAGAATGTTTTTTAAATAGTTTAACAAGGGTTTAAAATTGTTTAGTGTTTGTTTAAGTTTGTTTTAAGAAGCTGTTAAGCATTTGAGTGTTTCGGTGTGAATCAATTCCACAAGAGCTTGAGGAGATTATCTATTGAAGTTTGAGCTTCCAACTATCCTCCCTCCATCTCTTGTTATCAATTGAGAAGTTTTCTAAACTCAAACTCTAGCTTTACATTTATATACTTGTTTGATTATCATTGTTCTTAAGCTAGATTTTATATTTGAGTTTAGTTGATTTGATTTTATTTACTCATTGTTACACACACCCACTTAAGCTTATTGTATTTGCATACATAGTATATTAGGGTTGTGAGAAATTGTAACATTGAGTTGTGCTTAATTGAGTTCTCATCTATTGTAGAGAACGAATTTATATTTGTTACATTGTGAGTGGTGTAAGATTTTCGGTGAGCTAGAAAACCGAGTGTGTTGTGAAGTTTTCGGTGAACTAGAAAACCGATTGTGAGGAGTGACGTTGATCGGTGAGCGTTGAAAACCGACATTGTGAGGTGTAAACGTTATTCGGGTGAGCGTAGAAAACCCGGTTGTGATAGTGGATTTCTCCCCGGGAGTGGGGAGCGGAGACGTAGGACGGAAGGTCCGAACTCCGTGATCATATTGCTTGTTTAAGTTTGTCTTTGGCGTATTTGTTTTTGCATTTATCTTATATCGCCAATTGTGCATTGCTCATTTATTTCATCCACTATCTTGTTTAGATTATTTACCCTTGTGTTGTTTATATATCCTTGCATATATTTCTATCATATAGGATATATCTCATTGTTCATATTGCTTATCCTAGCTTATATTCTTGTTGTATTTCATACTTGCTAGGATAACTTATTAATTAATTTTAATTGACATATAATCGGATTAGATTAACATAAGACCCTAATCACCCCCCTCTAGGGTCTAACAGAAAATACTACAAGCAAAACGACGCTAATGAGTACAACTACATTACTTTTTTTGACAAAGATGAAAATGGTAAGAATGTTGATCAAAAGCTATACCGAGGTAAGATTAGATCACTTCTTTACATTACAACAAGTAGACCCGATATTATATTTAGTATTTGTTTATGTGCAAGATTTCAGTCTAATCCTAAAGAATCACACCTTAAAGCTGTGAATTTTTTTTAGATATCTTAAAAAACATTGCACATTATGGTTTATTTATCCTTTATTATCATATAATGACGCTGATTTTGCCGGATGCAAATCCGATAGGAAAAGTACAAGTGGTACATGTTATTTCTTAGTACATTCACTTGTATCTTGGTTTAGTAAAAAATAAAATTCAGTGTCATTATCAACGACTGAAGCAGAATATATTGTTGCTAGCCTTGCTTGTGCTTAAAGTTTATGGATAAAATAAACATTATCTGATTATGGTATAATTTGTCCCACATCATCCATAATGTGTGATAATACTAGTGCCATTAATTTATCTAAAAATCCTATTCAACATCCACGAACAAAACATATTGACATTAGACATCATTTTTTACGTGATCATGTGCTAAAAGGTAATATTTCTTTAGATTTTATTTCAACCGATAAACAAATTACAGATATATTAACAAAACCATTAAAAGAAGAAATATATATTAAATTAAGAAGAGAATTATGTATATGTTCTTTGGAATATTTAAATTAAAATTTAAAATCGATACATATGCATTTTCAGCTTTAATAGTTGACTAATCAAGTTAGTAGTCGACTACGTGCACAGACATGGCATATATCATATTTTGTTAATTTCTTAGTAGTCGACTAATAGGAGGAGTAGTCGACTAATAAGAAATAAAATTAGAAAAACTGCTCTTTGTCGATTACAGTGTAGTCGACTAATCATATTAGTAGTCGACTACAAAACCTGCAGTTTTCTTTTTACACTAATTTTGGCATATTGGATCCTATATCTACCAAACCCAAAACCCTATACCATTAAATTTAAGTTAATTTGATCTCAACCATTCATTTTTTATCAGATGAATCATGACCCCATATCAAATTTTACTTAGATTAAATTTTAACCTTTCATTTGATTTTTTGATCAAATCTTAGCCACTCATTTATAACTAGAGGAAACTACCCTAACTCCTCCATCTTCACACATTTTTTCACTCCCCAAAACTGAAAGAACCCTCACTCTCATCAGTTCATCCCTTCTTAAGGTTAGAGCATCTTCATCTTCTTATATTTTTTTCTCAAAATTTTCATTAAATTTATTGTCTACTTTGAGTTTTCCAGTCTCAGTAGTCGACTACAGCTTCAATTAGCCGACTACATCTAGGGTTTCAACAGTTTGGTAAGCTCTCTTCCCCTATTCCATTTCGAATTTCGAAATTGAATAATATCAAAATCAAAGAGGCCTAGGTCTAGTCCATCAAATGTAGTTGAAGATTATTCAATTTATCCTAAAGACTCCTCTTTGCTTGCCCAATTTAAGGAATTTCGATCTTTCGAAATTATACCTGGTAGAATTATCAAATTTGATGATTTTATCACTCATAATTTAGTGATTACTTTGCAAATGTTGGATTATTAGATCTTTTTTCATCTAAAAATAGGAAACCATATTATCCATTGTTGGTTCAATCATTTTATATCAATATCGCTCGATATGAAACTGATTGTCAATCGGATGTTCTTAACACATTTGTAAAGGGAATTGAAATCAATATGACTCCTAAGAAATTGGGTAAAATATTTAAAATTCCTTATCAAGATGTTAGTCTTTTATCTATCAAAATGAATGATGAAAATTTGCTTGCTAATCACATTTTCCTTCCCGAATATGGCAAACCCCTCAATCATTCAAATAAACTTAGGCCTATCCCTAGGTATATAGCTAGAGTTCTTGCCTATAATCTTTTTCCAAAAACAAGAAGTTTTCATTTTATATTCCTTGACCTAGCCAAAGCCCTCTATGCAATTATGGCTAACATTAAGGTTAATTGGGCTGATGTGTTTTATGAAAATCTTTTAGTTCTTCCTAAGGGATCTCTTCCATTTGGAGCCTTTTTACGAGAATATTTGAGGCATATCATGTTGATCTAGAAACTAAAACTTCTAAGATTCGTTCCATTGAATTCTTTGATTCTAATTCCTTGACAAGGATAAAATTAAAAAATTTTGAACTTCATGAACAAAATCCTCAAGAAGAACCACTTCCTACACAAGAACCATTGCCCTAAGATATTCCACAACCTTCACATGAAGCTGGACCCTCTACTAGTCACTTTCCACCACTAATGAATGAATCTTCTTGCTTCTCCAACGTACAATACAATACATTGTCCGCTAGAATACTTGATTTGGAATCAGGGCAAAAAGCTTTGTATGATCAAAATGTACTTGTGCTGAAGAGTCAAGAAGCATTAACCAATAAATTCGATATCCTAGATATAAAGTCTGACACAATGAATATGAAGATTGTGAATATGAAGATAGATACCTTGGACATGAAGGTCAATGCCAACTTCCAAGGAAATCAACCTCCACCAGGACCATCCACTTAGAAGCTTATTCATGCATCATGTAGCTTTGCACTAGTTTCATGTTTATGTTAAAAACAATGACTTATGTTTATTTGTTTAAATTTAGTGTCAAAAACTATGTGAGTTGTTTGTTTTATTTAAGACTTATGTAATAGGCCGTATGTTGCTACTATGTTTAAGTTTATGTATTCAAGACTATGAATTTGTGTTTCAAGTTATCATGCTTAGTATGGTTATTTCCTAAAATATTGTGTTCATGAGCTACTTGTCTTAAAAACAGATTGTGAAGATGGAAATTGTTAAAATTTTGGTATTTATGACAAGTCTTTGCCTACCCTTATGGATGAGTGAAGTGATGGACTATGTTCACAATCTGGAAGATCTTTTTGAAGTATTGGCTTATGAAGAAGAAATTATGACATGTTTAGGATAGATGTTTATTTATTTTTGTTAATGACAAAGGAGGAGAATGGTATTAATGTTAGTTATGCTATATATATGAATTGTAGACTCTAATATGCTCTTATGAAGGGGGAGTAAGTATATTTGTTCCTAAATATTTAATTTTTCAGAATATACTTACATATGCATAAATTGTTTGTCATCATAAAAAAGGGGGAGAATGTTGGATATCATATCCCCAAGATATAATTTTGATGATAGCAATTTATTCATTATGTATATCACTATGTGTATTATGGTGCACTAACATATCAATGCAGCTTTCAACATCAAATATGAACTAGTGCAAGATGAGTTCAAGGCATCATGAAATAAAGAAGATGAAGAGCTTATGCATCAATGTAAATTTTACATTTTCTTTACTTAGAAATTTTGTACAAGCCTTGATCACTCACACATACACACACATAGAGATTAGAACACACTAACGCATGCTTAGTATATTGGTTAACAATAGAAATCCCCTATGTTAACCATTAGAGTTTATACCTTATCAATGAGTCTAAAAATATTTCATTCATATCAATTTTTACCCATTAGTAGTCGACCAATAAGACTTATAGTCGACTACTTAAGTTCAAATAAAAAATATAAGTCTATGTCAAATTACAGTCTAGTCGACTAATGACTTTTTATAGTCGACTACTAAACACTTAGGCAAAATCTCAGTTTCTGTAAAGTTACAGTGTAGTCGACTACTAGACTATATAGTTGACTACTAAAAGTCATTTTAGAATTCTTAACTATGTGTTGTTTACAGTGTAGTCGACTACTATACAATATAGTCGACTCAGCTTTGAATTTGAATTTTAGACTTTCAATCGTTTACAGAGTAGTCAACTAATGACTAGTGTAGTCGACTACTAAGAAAAATCCTGAAATTACAGAGTCTGTTTTAACTCATTATAGTTAACTACAACGACTACTAGTCGACTACAGTGACAGTTTTCTGACATTTCAAAATTTTGAATTACTAATTGTTTATAGCCGTTTTGATCTGTTAATTGACTTTGAAAACTTGTCTTTCAAGGGCTATAAATAAGTTATAAGTTCAGTAATTGTTGTCAATTATTCCTATCCATGAGGTTCATTATTTGTGCATTCTCAAGAGTTCAAAACATTCAGATTTTCACTAAGTGTTGAGAAAAAGCATTCTTTGAGTTAGCTTTTGATCTTAATTCAATTTACAACTTATTTAGGCAACTTCCAGAGATTAAAAATATTCCTAAGCCAGTGCTACACATCACTACATATTCAAGGCTTATAGGAATCGAGTTATTGATACAAGGAAATTGTTCTCGGGTGTGAGAGGTTTGATCTCTTGGTGAAGAGATTGTGTGCAATTTGCATGGTCTTGCAAATTGGTCAGGTTTGCTGTTTGATTTTGTAAGTTTTTTAAAATCATAGTGAAACTCTCAAGCGAGATTTACTTGGGGACTGGATATATACCTGAGAGGTGGAACTAGTATAAAATACTATGTTTACGATTGTGATTTTCTGTGGTTGTGCTATCTTTCTTGCAAATTATAATCTTCTTTGCATAATTTTTAAAAGGAATACTATTCACCCCCCTCTAGTGTTTTAGTGTGATTGGATCAGATCCTACATCCAGTACAATGTGTGCACATTGTAGGTTGCTTGCAACTTAGGAAATTTTATCAATTGTCATGTTCGTATAGTGACTTTATAAATATCCTGTAGTCACAAGTTTAATTTAAAAGTTAGTATTCCACAATATTCACATCATGAAAGGTAAATATTATAATATGGAAGCAAATAAATACTTACTACATATTTAAATAGTCTTGATTCGTGCTCATACCAAATATAGTAAATAATGAAATTGTGCATAGAATAATTAGCTCACACTACAACAAACAAAAACACTTCATGCACTCTTACAGACTAAAACATGTAAGAGTGTTGATTCTTGATTATTGACCGAACATAATGATTAACTTTTAGACAATAAATAAGGTTAAAATGCAACAACACATACTAAAGCATCACCAAATACATGATGGGTGTCAAACTGAGTGTTGATTCTTGATTATTGAAGAAATACAGTAAATTAACTAGCCTTCTACCATTCTTGATTATCTGAAATTAAAAATTAATGACGCAATGAACGATATTTATTCCATAAGTTAGCATTTTTAGCATGTACGACACACAGGAATAAGGAATTTCAGATCTCAACATCCAAGCAACGAAGGAATTTCAGAAGACAGTGATGAAGAAGACAGTGATGAAGCAATTTCAGATCTCAAGTTTTGAAGTTTACCTCAATTTTAGTGACGAAGAAGCCAATGAATAAGGCGAAAGACGAAGACGACGAACAATAAGACAGTGACGAAGAAGGTCGCGTGAGATTTTTGGCGGGAGGAGAGAGGCAAGGAGGTAACCCTAGCGTCCACAAAAAATCAACAAGAGAAACTAGAGATCACTTGTCAGACACGGCTAGGGTTTTCCTCAATTTCTCTCGGTTGGGGAAGGAAATCGGAGAGATGAAAAAAATCTGAGGTGGAGAAGTTTTCAGCCCCGTTTCTCCCCTTCAACCCTAATGAACCAAACCCACAAAAAGAAAGCAGTGTAAGAAAAAAATCCGATGTGGCCTTGATGTCAGGCCCAGAAATGAGTTTCTTTGGGCCTTTTAAGCAAACCAAACAAACCCAAAAAAGAGGAAAAAAAGTACTCAAAATTTGATTTCCTTGAATTTTTATAAAATTTATAGGAAAAATTTATAGAACTCAAAAGAGTATTATATTTCTTGTTTTTTGCTATTTTTTGTTTGGTTCAAATTATGAAAAAGTTTCTAACTTTATATAAAATATGTTATTTTCTTTTTCTTTTGTTTGGTTGGGTGTCACTTTATAGAAAATAGCTTACTAACAATGCCTATGAGAAATCACATGGGAAGGGTACTGATGTACTTAATTATTTTTAATATATGGGTCAGATTTCTGGGTGATTTCCGCCTATTTTGAGCGGAAATGATTTCTATAAAATGTGGTACTTTTCTTTACTTTATAGAAAGCTTTTCTATAATATTTTTGAACCAAACATAGTTTATAGAAATCTTAAGAAAAATTTTATTTACAAAATTACCACTATCAGCCATTTTTTATAAAGTTTTCTATAAAACCACTCAACCAAATAGCCCCTTAATTAATGAGGATGTGTTTGGTATTTTGGATTTGGGCCCTTGAAATCCATGTAGCCCAAATCCAAATATCATGCTTGGGGCATATTCGACTCAGATTTAAAATCAATTTATTTCATAGGGTTGGATTTTAGAACACAAAAACTAGAATTTTCAAATTCTAGTATATCCTCTTTGATTTGGGAAATCAATCCTACCGGATCGTAATCTCTAACTCCCTTAACCATTAAATAACAAAAAAGGTCATTGCATCATCTCTCTCCCCTAACCTAGCTTGGCCACGTCACTGCCATTGTCGGCGCTTCGCTTGATCGTCGCCGTCCTCGTCACTCGTGGCCCTATCCCTTCTCCTCACAGCCTACAACCCTATACCTCTCCTCATTTTTAGCCGTTGTCGCATATCTCAAAAAAGGCGGCCATGTCTGTAGCAAGAGGAAGAAGGGGAGCTTGAATCTTCACATTAGGATTTTCTTTTCGTTTGAATTTGAAGCACAAATTTGAAGTGTATGATTTGATGAAGAGTCAATAAAATGATATCGAATGTTGGTTTTATTCAAACTAAATAATAAACACATGGGCTTGTTTACGATTTAAGGTTTGAGAACACAAGCATATGAACAACATGAAAAAAGACCATTAACTCATGGTTATTTACATAATTATTCTTTTATTTAAGTGTTAGTTGCACTTAACTAACCCAACTTTACTTTATTTTTAACATTGGTACCTCCAAAGTATTTTTCATGCCCCAAAACTACCCCAAAGTTAAATTGGTAACTAACATAATTTCTTAAAGTTTTTGTTGATGTTTGGGTATCAAAGTAAATTCTCACTAAAGTTTGGGGTATTAAAGCTTAAATATGGTGAACCTTCAGGTGCTATTTGCACAAAATAAAACTTTAAGTTCCCAACATAAAAAATGAGGTAAAGTTTGGATTTCTTTTGGGCGAGAAAATACTTACGAGTATCAAAGTTATAGTAGAATACGCTTTGAGCATATTTAAGTGCAAATAACCCTTTATTTAGTAAATAAATTTAAATACTTGGTGTATTAGGTTTTCAACCTCTCAAACAAATGACTTTTGTTAGAAAAGAGTTATTTGAAAACTAGAGGAAAACAGAGTCCTAACATAGTGTTGATGTCATTTATCAAACATGAGGTCTGTGTGATGATTTGTGGAATGATTAGAGTTCTTTAACACCTTCTGATGAGTGATTCTGGGGCCTGTTGTTCTTCCCTGCACATGAAGGAACTCGTAAGAGGGCGGAGTTGTATTCTCCAGGTGTTCCTTCGACGATCAAGTCAGTACTTGATCTTGTGTGGAAAAAAATAGAGTTAGTTCTCCGTTACGTAAAAAAGATCAGAGAGAGTTACCTCATGCAGTGCTGCTCATTTTATAGTGGATTTGAGGGGCAATAAGGTAACTTGGTCCGAGTCCAACTAGGCAGCTACGTCGGCACACATGTGCTATGTGTTGTTGCTAAATGAGTTGAGTCACTTAGTCATTTATTATGGGAATGACAACAAGTGTTTGGTGCTGACTGGGTCAGATGAGTCATAAAGACTATAGGGGCTAGGGTAATGATAATTTTGTCAGGGTAATTAATGCGAGAGTAGTTGGCTAGCGAGGGGTTTGAGGTAACTGTCGGTTTTTGACTCCTCAGGTCCAGGGTCGAGAAATACCAGCTTTTGACTTGGTTATGCGAGATGTCGGCTGAACAGTGGGCCGAGTGATATCGCTGCTGGTCAATTTGGAGGTTGGCCGAGTAGTACTGCCTTTTAACTCGGTTACGCGAGATGTCAGCCAATCAAGTCGGTCGTACTGAGTCGAATGTTATCCTGGTTTTGAATTAGTTTGGTTAGGTAGAGTGTAAGACATGTGTCGACTTCTCTATGGAGATTAATATCTAGTATTTTTGGGGTTATAACAGTTAGCCCCTTTCACTTGGAGTCAACATAGGTCGGGTTTGAGTGAAATAAGACTATGGATTTGCTGAGTCACGAGGTGTATTAATGAGGGGTGACTGAAACGTCCCTTGGATGTTACATTGCTTATACCAGAGGACATCTCTTGGCTCTTGTCGCCTCATCTTTCGTGCCTGATTGCGGGCTATGTAAAGTAGGTGTGCCTTGCCTCGATTCCGAAAGAAGCCATTTCGAATTCTGGAGTTAATCTTTGTCGTTAGCTTGAAAACTGATTCCGTCATTGGGATGTTAACATCTGTCAATCTAGATGTCTATAAGTATGGTGGCTGTGAGGAGAGAGATTTGTTTGTTTTTGAAAATCTCCAAATCTTAATCGAAAAAGAGAATTTTGGTCGTTCTTCTTCTTCCGATGATCTTCTAAAAAAATATTTTGATGTTATCTTCCGCTCTTAATGCTCGTTAGGGTTAGTTGGAGATGCTCCACTCGAAGGTGATGCTACTACAACTGAGGTCATTATACGAGAGGTTTGATACCCCTCGGTCTTACAAGCTGACGGCGCCGATGAAGTCATAAGTAGTTTTTGATCATGATGTGAGTCTGGCTCCATTGTACGTAAAACACATTGAGTGTGGTTTGCATCTACCCCTACACCCCTTCCTTTGCCCTATCTTTAATGCTTTGGGGGTTTCACCGATGCAGGTGAAACTGAACTCAATCGCGATGGCAGTTAGGTTTGTGGTCATCTATCATTGGTTGGGGGTTGAACCATCCATGAATGTGCATGCTCATCTGGTCAGCGTCAAGGTGCACCAGTGTGAGGCACACTTCCATTTTTAGGGGGAGGGAAGATTCAACATTATCGCCGACCCTCCTAAGTCGAACAAGGACTAGAAGGAGAAAATTGTCTAGGTCTTGGTAGATGACTCTAACTTGGGTTGTTGAAATTGACCCGAGATCATGAGGGAGGCTTTGACGGTGAGGTCTCTGTTGAGTACTGAGAGGCAAGCGTTGGACATGATCAGAGCATATACGAGCTCCCACAAGATAGAAGACTTACTCAATAATTTTGTTTTGTAAGTATTCATCATCTCTCCCATGTTGCCTATGCCTGAAAACGATGAGAGGGGTGGTCAGGCTGACTCTGGGCTCGAAGGGAGCTATCGAGGTATCTACAGCTGAACCTGCTAGGGCCCAAGAAGAGATCCCAACAAGCCTGGCGAAATATCCTCATCAGGATTCGGCCCCTGAGGAGGCTATAATGGTTCATACTCGGGCGCCTGATATGGTTGCTAAGTTGGCGAGGATGTCACCTACGGCCGGTCGGGTCAAAAAGAGGTGTTGGCCCTATAGTTTTGATGATGATTTGTCAAATAATTTATCACTAATATGTTTTCTAGTCTTTGTTGTTTTTGGTTTTTCCTTACAGGTATTTCAACACACGGCAATCAAAAGTTAAAGATTCAAGTTCATGTGTGTGCTATACCTAGGTATTAGTTTAGTTTGCTTACATATATCGTATGTCTATATGTAAGCTCAATATATGTACACTTAACACAATTTTGACATTTCCTATCATATAAATGATTTTTTCATCAAACTTTGTTACAATAGTGTTTATTTCTTGTTTACAGCTCATTCATACTTTATTAAATATATATAA
>BQKN01012206.1:0-11401 GCA_022839385.1 Asparagus kiusianus | reverse complement strand
TATATATATGATTCTGATTCGGGTGGGCCTTCTTCATGGGCGTTCACACGGCGTCGACTTCGTTCACGCGGAAACCACAAACCACACACATGGGTGGGTCCCATGTCCCCCATGTCACAATTCTCCACCTCGGTAAAGTTTTCTCAAAACTAAGCCGACACCAAAGCAACCAAATGTCGGTATCTACTCACCAAATCGGCTACATCATAAATGACTGCTTACGTATCCTCTTGCCTAAGGAATCAAGCCGCCCGTAGTTCATCCAAATGGCCGTCAACGGCCTCAATAATCACGAATGTACAACAAGTTTCGACAATGATCAAACTTGTTGCTCGGAACAACCTTAGTGAGCATATCCGCCGGATTATCCTTCGTGTGGACTTTCACAATTTCCACATTGCCATCTTCAAGAACATCCCGAACGAAGTGATATCGAACGTTAATGTGCTTCGTTCTCGCATAAAAAACCTGATTCTTCGCCAAATAGATAGCACTCATGCTATCACAATGAATAGTGACGGACATCTGCGGTATACCAAGTTCCTTCAAAAGTCCTCGAAGCCAAATAGCCTCCTTTCATAGCCTCCGTAACTGCCATATACTCTGCCTCCGTCGTAGACAAAGCTACCGTCGACTGTAAGGTGCATCTCCAACACACCGGCGCACGGGTCAAAATAAACACATACCCCGTAGTAGACCGGCGCTTATCCAAATCCCCAGCATAATCCGAATCAACATAGCCAATGCATGATTGCCCACCTGTAGTGTCCTGCTCATAAACCAAACCAACATTAATCGTACCTCGAATGTACCTCAAAATCCATCTCACGGTGTCCCAATGACCCACTCCTGGATGTATCTTGATACTATGCTCACCGCCTGTGATAAATCCGGTCTCGTACATACCATCACATACATCAAGCTCCCAACCACGCTTGCATATGGAGTCTTCAACATCAAATCTCGATCTTCAACTGTCTTCGGTGAAAGATTAGCTGAAAGCTTCAAATGGGCTCCTAATGGTACACTAACTGGCTTCGTATCCATGCTAACATGGAATCGCTGTAGAACCTTCTTCAAATAAGCCACTTGTGTCAAATAAATTCTGCCCTTCTTCTTATCTCTGCCGATCTCCATCCCTAAAATGCGCTTCGCCTCGCCTAAGTCCTTCATCTCAAACTCATTTGAAAGCTGAACTTTCAACTCATCTATAGCCGACCTAGAAGTAGAGGCAACCAACATGTCATCGACATAAAGTAACAAATAGATATATGCACCTCCTTTTAACTTGTAAAAATACACGCAAGGATCAAACTGGCTCCGAGTGTACGAATGACCAACCATAAAACCATTAAATAGCCTATACCACTGTCGAGGAGACTGCTTCAAACCGTATAGCGATTTTTTCAACCTGCAAACCAACTTATCTTTCCATGTAGCTCGGAATCCCAATGGCTGAGTCATATATATTTCTTCATCAAGATCACCATGAAGAAATACCATTTTTACATCCAACTAATCTAATTCCAAACCATACTGTGCCACCAAAGCTAGCAAAATCCGAATCGAAGAGTGTTTTACCATCGGAGAGAAAACCTCATTATAATCTATTCCTTCCTCCTGTGAATAGCCCTTCGCAACCAACCTAGCTTTGAACCTCAATGGAGTGCCCTCAATGCCCTCCTTCTTCGTGTATATCCACTTGCAACCAATTGCCTTCCGTCCCTTTGGAAGCTCAACAAGCTCCATTGTATCGTTCTTATGAAAAGATTCTATCTCCTCCTACATAGCCACCTGCCACGAATCAGCCTCCGAACTCTGCTCGGCCTCTCTGAATGTAGTAGGCACCAACTTATCGATACTCTCCATCGGAAGTGCATACGCAATTGTGTCGGCATACCATGCTGGCATCTGTATGTTTCTCCTCTGTCTTCGAACCGCAATAGAATCCTGAACCTGAGCCGTCGGTCCCTGATCCTGCACATCAGTACCCGTATACTCCGTGTCACTGTCGTGCTCGCCTAGCGTCACCTCAGTCGGCACTCTAATGAATACTGTAGTATCTGGACAATGTGGAGCTGCATCAATCTCCACCACCTGCGATATCTCCTCCGTCGGGTCGCTCTCCATCTGATGAGAGCTGGGAAGCTTCAAGATAGAAGCCTCATCGAATGTGACGTCCCTACTCAGCACAATCTTCTTATCCACTGGATCCCAAAGCTTGTATCCCTTGACACCACGCTTGAATCCTACAAATATGGCCTTCCTAGCTCGAGGGTTCCAATTTATCAGTTCTAACATGATAATATGCACGGCACCCAAATACCTTGAGCTAGTCATAGTCGTGTGCTGGCTCTCCCAACCATATCTGCATAGGGGTTTTTCCCTCAATCGCAGATGAAGGCAGCCTATTAATGAGGTGGCTCGCATATGTAACTGCCTCAGCCCAAAAGATCTTCTCTAAACCACTCTGTGACAATAAGCATCGGATCTTCTCCAGTAAGACCGATTCAACCTCTCTGCCACCCCATTTTTCTGCGGTGTATGACTAACTGTGAAATGTCTCTTTATGTCCTCGTCTCGGCATAGCTGCTGAAAGGGGTCAAAAGTATACTCACCACCGTTGTCGGATCGCAACGTCTTGATCTTTCTCCCAGTCTACAGTTCCAATCTCTTCTTCCACTCCACAAATAAATCTAGGACTTCATTCTTATGCTTCATGGTGTACACCTAACAACGCTTAGAATAATCATCAACAAACGTAACGAACCAATGTCGACCACCAAGTAATGCAGTCTTGGTAAGACCCCAAACGTCTGTGTGCACGTAGTCCAGGATGCCCCTCGTCTGATGAATAGCAGTCTCGAACTTCACCTTCGTCTTCTTTCCAAGAACACAGTGCTCACAGAACTCAATCTTTCCACTCTTGGCTCCCTTCAGTAGCTCCTGCTTGCATAATGCCTGCAGTGACTTTTCACCTGTGCGCCCAACCTATAGTGACAAAGTCTACTCATGTCCGATTCTGAAATAGCCGAAGCAACTTGGCCACTCTCGGTGCTTCCCTTCAGATAATACAAATTCCGATTGCGGACTCCCCTCATCACCACCAATGATCCCTTAGTAACATTTGCTACAGCGTTTTCGAAAGTCACCTTGAATCCCTTTGCCTCCAAAGCTCTAACTGAGATAATATTTTTCTTCAGTTGAGGAACAAATCTCACCTCCTTCAACTCACGGACTACTCCATCATGCATCCTAATTCGCACGGTACCTATCCCACAAATACCACAGGATTGATCATTTCCCATGATAACAACACCCCCGTCGACTTTCTCAAAAGATGCAAACCAGTCTCGCCTAGGGGTCACATGATAAGTAGCGCCGGAATCAAGCATCCAATCTGATGCATCCACATGGTTCACCTCCGGAGTAATCAGTAGAGAAAAGTACGAATCATCGGAATCATCGCCTTTCGCAACGTTCACCTCATTAGCCTTTGGGCCATTTTTCTTGCCATTCTCCTTCTCCTTGAGCTTCGGGCAGTCTCTCTTCCAATGTCCTTGCTCCCTGCAGAATGGACATTGGTTCTTTGCTAATTGGTGACGGCTTCTTAACTTTGACCTCCTGTAGGCTGTCTAAAAATCACAATAGATAGCTGATCCCCATTAAAACACCGATGATGGAAGTTACACTCTGACGACTTTCAGAAGGTTACAATTTGAAAACTTTCATGTAGATTGATGAAGGTTACAATCTGACGACCTTTGTAACAACTGATGAAACCTCTAATCAACAGCCTCCATAATCAACATCGGGAGTTATAATCTGACGACTCTCACATATCAAAGAGCTAAAGCAAAGATTACAAAATGACGATCTTTGCAATGCTCTGACAGAAAGAGACTACAAATCGACGGTCTCTTCAAACCAAGATGCGGAAGTCCTCCCCACGTACCAACATCAAGACGCAACTCATGTTCGGCCACAAACATAGCCTCCAAAAGCTGCTAACGCAGCTTTCTTCCGTTGCCAACGCAACTTCCAAATTGCTGCAAACGCAGCTCAGATCCAGCTGCTAGCACTGCCAACGCAGCTTCCATCCGCTGCCAAACGCAGCTTCGCAGCTTCCATCCACTACCAAACGCAGCTTCCAAATTGCTGCAAACACAGATCAGATCCAGCTGCTAGCGCTGCCAACGCAGCTTCCATCCACTGCCAAACGTAGCTTCCAAATTGCTGCAAACGCAGCTCAGATCCAGCTACTAGCGCTGACAACGCAGCTTCTAATTGCTGCGTCCGAGCTTCCAGACGCTGCGTTCAAGCTTCCAGACACAGCGTTTGAACGCAGAATTCACGTCAGAACACGGATTTTGCGTTTGACTCGTTCAAACACGAGCTGAACGGTTTCAAAACTGTTTCCCACGATCTGAGGGGATCACAACTCCACTCAGGAGTGATTTAAGGGACGGTTACATCCACTTAGCCCCACTTAGGAGTGAATTAAGGGGGCGGTTATACCCCCTAATCCCCTATAAATAACTAAGAAATCAGCTTAGTTCGGGCTGAGCTTTTGAATCCTTCTCCTTGGCAGCAAAGAAGAGATCCTTGGTTTGTCTAACCAATTACGGTTAAGATCAATCAACTCATCAAGAGTTCTAAAATTTACTTTGCAAGTTCTCCACAACGTCAAATCGTAAGGAGAAGACTACGTTCCAGTGAATCAAGACGTTCGGATCGTCAACGGAGAGCAAGTTCGATGCGAACATTCGAAGGAAGCACTCCATCGCCACCGTGAAGAACCCAGATTTAAACAAAGGGGAGAATCAAATTCATTCTCCTCTCTTTTGTAATTAGGAAATCCAATTGTAACAGAGATTAAAGAAATACAAATCAATTTTCCTTCATTTCTTTTTACTGTAATTTTTTCACAAATAAAAGATGACGATTCTGCTGGGGACGAGCTTCTCTGACGAAGAAGTGGTGGCGCAATCCGACGTTTATCTCATTGGAACAATCGTCGAAACTCTTATTGTTGAGTTTGATCAAGCCAAGTTTGAGGAGACCCTCTCATCCGAATCCCTTAGCCCCAGGGCTATGCGCAAAATCCGCAAAGTCTTCAAGGAGACTAAAGCTCCAATTGTGGCCAACTCGTTGAAGGACTGTCTCCCTTGGGGGTTGCACTGTTCATATAGTTCCCTCTCTGAAGGAGTGGACTTAGCTTCGGCACAACTCCAAAAAAGCCGATCCTCCAATCAACGCGAGCTCCGCATTTTTGAGCCTCAACACGAGCTCTGCATAAGCCAAGCTAAATGCAGCCCTCAGGACTGCATTTCACCAGCAACACCTGGAACTCATTTATGCGTTCGGGTAATGAGATCCAATACAGAACCTGTTGTATACCGAGGAGCTTCAGGATGCTGGCCCGAACCCCGCCGGAGGGTCGTCCACTCCCCCCGGACCCCCCGGTCAGGGGCGCACCACCCCCTGGACCCCTGGCTCGCTGACCGGGTAGCGAGACCCCCGAATACTCTGCGTAGCGTGACTAGATTGAGGGACGGATATAAAAAGTCCATGGATTCAAGGCATCTCAACCAGATCCATGTTCACCAAGAGCCAGTCCTATCCAATCATGGACTGGGGGTTCCAATTCAAACCTCACGATCAGTAAGTAATTCTTCTCGAGTCTTTGTAACAGATTTGAGAGAGTTCATATCGAGAGAAAGACCGATGCAACAAGTCATTCGTTCATTCCAATGTGAACGACTAATTCCTACGGTCCTCTCGGGATGTCAATGCTGCTCTTATGCGGCCAAACTGTTGGTGTTCGATCAATTAACGAACGTTGCCTTGCCCAACCAACGACGATATTCTCACAGGAAGAAGTCTCCAGAGACCGAATATACTGAGGTCACTATCAATGTGATCAGCAGAGGGAAAGCCTCATGTCCTAGTTCCGATGACTCTGAGACAAGTCGTTCACTGATCGTCAGAGAAATCGCTAACGAGTTTGAAGGAATCTATCAACGCACTCGGATGCGAACATGAGCCATTCCCCATATCAACTATCGGAGGTTAGCCAGAGGAACTAATTCTGATGATGAACACTTAGCCATCGCGGAGTCTCAATCATCAAGCTCTTTTGTTGAACATGAGAGCTCCGCTTATATGACGGGAAACCATGAAGATCTTGCGAAGAGACTTGATGAGCAGGAGGCCATGCTCAAATCTCAGCAGGAGGCCATCAATGAACTCATGGCCCTATTGACTCAACTCGTCGCAGACAAGGCCAAATCTCAGAAGACAGATTCGCCACCTAGGCAAGAATCTTCCCAAAGAGAAAAAGTGTCTTCATCCCAACTTTACACAAGCAAAGGGAAGGGAAAAATGGTTGATGACACGGCTTCTGACCAAGAAGCCCATAACCTGGAATATTCCTCTGATGAAGGAAGAGAGACGGAGAATGAGCAGAATCTCCAGTCTGTCAAAATGGAAGAATTGGAAGCCCGCCTAAATGCCATTGCTAATAGAAGCAATCTCCAAGACGAGGGAGTTTCCAGGCCCTATCCTGCAGAATGGGATGCAGCCCCCTATCCTCCAAAGTTTGAGCTCCCGACGTTACAAACTTTTGATGGCACGGGATCACCGAACCAACATATCTATCATTTCAAGTCACAGACTAGAAATGTGATATCAAACGACGCGATACTAGTTCGATCGTTCATTGGCACCCTCAAGGGAGTTACCTTTGAATGGTTCAGGAAACTGCATGCGGGATGTATCCAAAAGTGGACGGATCTAGAGAGACTCTTCCTATCAAGATTCTTTGAAGATAATACAGAAGTCTCCATTCATACCCTTCTCGCCACTAAGCAGAAGAAGAGGGAGTCTATCAAAGTCTTCGTCAAAAGGTTTCGAAACACGACTCTGCGATGTCCGATAGGTATGTGACAGTCTACCCTAATGGAGACCTATCAACACAATTTACAAACCGACCTCCTAGCCCGAATAGGGGTTGCAGAATGTCGTTCCTGGAGACAACTAATCTCTCAAGGCGAACAGGCTCAAAAGATTATTATCAGGATCAAAGCTGAAGAACAAAGTAGGCAGGATCCACCTGAACAATCGGACCAAGCTCAATCTTCTCAGTCAGAAGGGGAAGATACCATGGCCACTGAAGCCAATCCTCTTCAGTAGGATGTCAGGTCCAACAAATATTACGTTAATAATTACCTCTGATAGTCAAACTCGTTAGATAGTGGCCCACTAGGCGATGTGCCATGTCTACCCTCTTTCCCCTGCACTTGTTCAAGACTGGGGGTTGGTTTATTTGTAGTTTATTAGATTACGAGTAATAAATTTTCTAAGTTGTCATAGAATATCTTTGTCAATCACGAAATCCACTAAAACTATCACGTTAACCGTTACCTCTGATAGTCCATTTCCTCTAAATTCTCCTGCCAATCCTCTTCAATAGGATGGTAGGTCTACAAAACTATCACGTTAACAGTTATCTCTGATAGTCCACCAACTTGCCAATCTTTTTCAATAAGATGGCAGGTCCGCAAAACTATCACGTTAATATTTACCTCTGATAGTCCATCAACTTGCCAATCTTCTTTAATAGGATGGCAGGTCCACAAAACTATCACGTTAACATTTATCTCTGATAGTCCATCAACTTGTCAATCTTCTTCAATAGGATGGCAGGTTCACAAAACTATCACGTTAACATTTACCCTTGATAGTCCATCAACTTGTCAATCCTCTTCAAGTAGGATGACGGGTCCACAAAACTATCACGTTAACAATTATCTCTGATAGTTAAACTTATCAGATAATGACCTACCAGGTGATGTGCCTCTATTCCGACTTCATGGATAGTGCCCCACTAGGTGTACCTCTTTTTATTCCCCTGCTAAGTCTTAATCAAGACTGGGGGTTGGTTACTTGGAATCCACTGGATTAAGGGTAACGAATCTTTCACATCGTCAAGTTAACATTATACTTCTGATGATCATCATCCCCACGGAGTATGAATTCAGTTTGCATCACTTTTAATTTGTCACGTTAACAATACACTTCTGACAATCAACTTATCAATCCTTACCAATAGGATAATAGGTCCTCAAAATTACACAAATTGTAATCTTTCCCAGCAAGACACTAAGTCTTCAAAATCTTATTCAAATCACAAGTATCAGAACTCATCATTCCTGATGATAAACTCACCTAGCAAGTTTCCCCAGCGAGACACTAATTCCCAAAATCTTGTGTAAGTCACAAGTACACATTCTCTTGTCACGTTAACATCATACTTTTGATAATCTACTTCTCAATCCTCATCAATAGGATGATAAGTCCACAAAGTTGCTCCAATTGTAACACATTCTCTTGTCATGTTAACACCATACCTCTGATAATCCACTTATCAATCCTCGTCAATAGGATGATAAGTCCACAAAGTTTCTCCGATCGTAACAAATTCCCGTCATGTTAATATCAAACCTCTGACAAATTTACTTATCAATCCTCTTCAATAGGATGATAAGTCCACAAAGTTGCTCCAATCGCAACAAATTCATGTCAAGTTAATATCACACCTCTGACAAAATCAACTTATCGACTCTCCTCAATAGAGCGATAGGTCCTCAAAGTTGTCCTGATCGCAACATCTTCCTGTCACGTTAATATCACACCTCTGACAAAATCCACTTATCAATCTTCTTCAATACGATGATAAGTCCACAAAGTTGCTCTGATCGTAACAAATTCCCGTCAAGTTAACATCACACCTCTGACAAAATCCACTTATCAATCCACTTTAATAGGATGATAAGTCCACAAAGTTGCTCCGATCGCAACAAATTCCCGATCAAATCAACTTATCGACTCTCTTCAATAGAGCGATAGACCCATAAAATACTGTTAGGTTAACATCATACCTCTAACAGTCAAACCCCCAATGAACTTGTTAATCTTTTTTCAACAAGAATAAAAAGTTTTCATTATAAAATCCTCATAGGATTAAAGATTTTCTGGAATTATCCTAGGGATAGTGAAGAAATTTTTTGAATTTCACTCTAAGTAAAAATTCATGCCAAGTTAATACTACACCTCTGACGCTTTTAACTTTCTTTCAGTGCTTCAAGTAACACAGGAAGAAACAGCGACGAAGCCTACGTATTCAATATCGTAGCACCAAAAATCCATATCTTTCACGTATGGGGGACTTTATCTTAATCCCTAAAAAAAGATAAGTCAGTATCTAACACATGCTGCCGGGTAGCGCATTCCCGTAAAAATGGTAAAGCCCACGTATTTAACATCGTGGTAGGTTGTTATTAATAGCACCGAAATCCATGCCTTACACGTACTTTATCTCGATCCCTAATTAGAGATAAGTCTACGCCTAACACGCGTTGCCGATTAGTCTTTTACCGTGAAAAAGATATCAAAATACATGCCTCACACGCATGGGGGACTTTATCTCGATTCCTAATTAGTGATAAGCCTACGCCTAATACGCGTTGCCGGTTAGTCTTTTTTTGTGAAAATGAAAAAGTTTATGTATTCAAAATCATAGCATCAAGTCTAAGAGGGTTCATTCTCTTAGCACAACGTTACATGTGGAACGGACTTAGACAATCCACATGCTAGCCCGACTCAAACGGTAGTCGGTAAAGGCTTATCAAATCCGTTGATGGCTGAGGGTTTGTTAAAAATTCTATGCACGTTTACAGGCCCATCAGCTTATTGGATGTAAGCCGAGACTTAAAACAGATAAGCCAAAGACAAGTCTCAAAGACTTAGTAAAAAATGCACGGAAGCCACTTCCATGTCTTAAGTCAAAATGTTGAGGTCAGACCCGCGATGCAAAAACCGAACGCCGAGGTCACACCCGTGTTCCAAATTCAACATGAAAGGATGAGACCCGCATCTTAAGTTCAAAATGTAGGGTCCACCCCTACATTCCAGAAGCAGGATTATGACGCATACCTTTACACAGGTCCTACGTGGCAAATCCCTTCAACCAAGATGCCTTTGAAGCAAGTGCAGAGAACAAATCCTTTACCACAAGGAATCAACAGCTCCAAGATCAGAGTTGAGATCCAAAGTATTCCGAAAATTCGTCCCAGTCAACCGCGAACTTTCGAAAACTTTGGAGGGGGTTCTGTAGGCTGTCTAAAAATCACAATAGATAGCTGATCCCCATCAAAACACCGATGATGGAAGTTACACTCTGACGACTTTCAGAAGGTTACAATTCGAAGACTTTCACGTAGACTGATGAAGGTTACAATCTGACGACCTTCGCAATAACTGATGAAAGCTCTAATCAACAGCCTCCACAATCAACATCGGGAGTTACAATCTGACGACTCTCACATATCAAAGAGCTAAAGTAAAGATTACAAAATGACGATCTTTGCAATGCTCTGACAGAACGAGACTACAAATCGACGGTCTCTTCAAACCAAGATGCGGAAGTCCTCCCCGCGTACCAGCATCAAGACGCAACTCATGTTCGGCCACAAACGCAGCCTCCAAAAGCTGCCAACGCAGCTTTCATCCGTTGCCAACACAGCTTCCAAATTGCTGCAAACACAGCTCAGATTCAGTTGCTAGCGCTGCCAACGCAGCTTCCATCCGCTGCCAAACTCAGTTTCGCAGCTTCCATCCGTTGCCAAACGCAGCTTCCAAATTGCTACAAACGCAACTCAGATCCAGCTGCTAGTGCTGCCAACACAGCTTCCATCCGCTGCCAAACGCAGCTTTGCAACTTCCATCCTCTGCCAAACGTAGCTTCCAAATTGCTACAAACGCAGCTCAGATCCAGCTGCTAGCGCTAACAATGCAGCTTCTAATTGCCATGTCCGAGCTTCCAGATGCTGCGTTCAAGCTTCTGGACACTGCGCTTGAACGCAGAATTCACGTCAGAACACGGATTTTGCATTTGACTCGTTCAAACACGAGCTGAACGGTTTCAAAACTATTTCCCACGATCTGAGGGGATCACAACTCTACTCCGGAGTGATTTAAGGGGCGGTTACATCCCATTAGCCCCACTTAGGAGCGAATTAAGGGGGCGGTTATACCCCTTAATCCCCTATAAATAACTAAAAAATCAGCTTAGTTCGGGCTGGGCTTGTGAATCCTTCTCCTTGGCAGCAAAGAAGAGATCCTTGGTTTGTCTAACCAATTACGGTTAAGATCAATCAACTCATCAAGAGTTCTAAAACTTGCTTTGCAAGTTCTCCACAACGTCAAATCGTGAGGAGAAGACCACGTTACAGTGAATCAAGACGTTCGGATCGTCAACGGAGAGCAAGTTTGACGCGAGCATTCGAAGGAAACACTCCATCGCCACCGTGAAGAACCCAGATTTAAACAAAGGGGAGAA
>BQKN01012203.1:0-11650 GCA_022839385.1 Asparagus kiusianus | reverse complement strand
CTTCGGGTTTGGGTATTTATTGATCGGTGGGTTTTTTTAGATCCGTTCGGAATTATTACACAACCGAGAGCTGAGTCAGCGGACCTTGGATGCTCCTTTTTTTCAAGGGGTATACAACGAAACACCTTAGAAGACATTTTCATAATGAACTCCTTCTTTTTCTAAAAAAAATGAACTCATTCTCAATTTTATTCCCAAAAATCGACTCACTTCAAAGTTTATTATCAAAATCGACTCACTTTCTCGTCACGTCAGTTTCGTGACCAGAAAGTAGGTCGATTTAAAAAAAAATCGCGATCTTAATTAGTCGGGGTTATCAACCCCGACTAATTAGGACCTCGCCCACAACGCTTCAGTAATTTGGCAGCTAAATTAGTCGGTGTTCGAAACCCCGACTAATTTAGTCACTATAAAAATGGTCGGGGATTGGGAACCCTGACCATTTCGAAATGCCTAATTCTAAATGGTCGGGGTTCCCAACCCCGATCATTTAGCAAACAGTGGCCACCTCACACAAGAAATGGTCGGGGTTGAGAACCCTGACCATTTCTTGCACAACGTGCACAAAATGGTCGGGGTTCCCAACCCCAACCATTTTGGCAGAGACCCTCCAGCCCACACTCTGCTGGAAGATCTCTCTCATGTTAATACAAATCAATCCACAAGTTTAACATCAACTCTCTTGCTACGCATTTATCAATCCAAAATCAATTTCAAACATAAATAAACACATATTGTTATATATAATCATTATATCTATAACATATCATAATCCCTTTAAAAGCACGAGTTCGGAAAATCTTTTTTAGACAAATATACCCTTTATAGTTTGAACTACCTTATCTATAATCAAATTCTAATTTTCAATGGTCAATATTACCCTACACTATTTTGAATATTTTATTTATATCTTAATCTATCCTAATCATAATCATATCTTATCCTAATCCTATGTGAACCATGTTTAGCTTAACAATTTAAAAAACCAATATTAATAAAATATATAAAACATATAAAAATGATATTAGTTTGTTAAGATAAAAAAATTACAAGTAGATAACATATTATAATACATGAAGTATGGCAAAAAACCATAAAAAGTTTTAAAATTACAGAAAAGACCCTAAAAAGTTCAAAATTATAAAACTCATCCAAATGTCTCAAAACTTAAAATAAAAAACATGAAATTAAAAAAAATTAACATTAGTTTGCAAAGAATTTAAAATTTATAGTTAACACCTCAATGTCTCAAAAATTATAGAAACACCCTCAAAAGTTTAAATTACAGACAAGCATATTAAAATTCTAAAATTTTAAAACTTACAAACAACACAAATGAATTCAAGAGATTACTATGATACACCTAAAATTTTTGACATTTAAATTTAAATTTTTTAATTAACACCCTCAATATCTTAAAAATTATAGAAACACCTTCAAAAATTCAAATTATAAAAACCCACCCTAAAATTCTAAAATTTATAAATAAAATAAGATGAATTCAAGATATTACCCTTAGACACCTAAAAAATTAAAATTTGCCAAAATTAACCTCAAAATTTTTAAAAAACTCCTTCAAAATTTAAAAATCATAAAAAGAACTCTAAATTTGTAAAATTTTTAACTAGCACGCATCAAATTCGTCGATTGGTAGACCGCTGAAATTTAATGTTTTTCAAAATTATATAGTTTTAATAATTGCAAAAGACACCCTCAAAATTTTAGAGTTACAAGAAATATAACATTTTAAAAAATATTGTTTTATATATTGTTTTATATTTATTTCATTACTTTAAATAAGTGAGATTTATCTTGAGTTCAAATATGTATAATTTAATTAGAAGATTTATTAGTATTTTATTTAAATATTAAAAAAATAAATGTAAAGGAAATTAAGCTAAACTTGGATGAATATAAGTATCTGGAATATTGTAATTGTTATTATGAATTTTAGTTATAGTAAAGTAGAAAATATTTCAGAAATTTAAGTTTATTCAAATAATTTTTGACTCAAAAAGCTAAGTTAATTGTTTGATTTACTGCAAACTTGTAAATTATTTTTGTTCTAAGAATTTTTAATTGATCACCACTACCAACACCTAACAGGAACTTAATTAAAGTATGAAAGTAAATCTTGATCAAATTTGGTCTCTTATTCAACATGGCAACAATCTCAACAAGTAATAATTAGTAAGCCAAGTTTTTTTTTTTTGAAAACAAAGAATATTGAGGTTTGTGACAACCCCAAGCAAATTCATCACAACAATAATTCTTTGCCAATTGGTTAAAAAGGCCACCTTTATATCATAAATGATTGATCACATGCTGCGCTATCCATAGACAATAATAAAATATAGTAAAATGGTTAAATATCAAAGTGTAATTTTATGTGATGTAAGCAATCACATAAGCATACAAAACTACTAATAACTATGCATGAAATGCCTTATAAAAATTCCTAATTGTAATAAAAAATAAGTTGTTATATAACATGATTATATAATATTGTTCTTGAAAATTTCTAATTGAATGAAGATCAATCTTTCTCCACCTTTATCTTTTTTTCTGGGCAACTCTAGAGTAGCATCTTCATCATCTACGTTGATTGTAATATCAGGCTGGAGTTGAATTTCTTGTGCTATTATATTGCCTTCGTCTCGTTCATCTTTTGTCTTTTCATCTAACTTCACCAGGAATTTGAATGTTTTTTCGATGTTCAAAACAAAATTTTGGAAATATGGACTCTGATTATTTTTCTGTTGCAATGAGAACAAATATTATATTAATACTTATGAATTTGTTTATTTTCTAATTTACTACTTGAATAGAGTTAGGAATTACCTCTTTCTTTTCTGTAATGAATGTTTCTGCTTTGCATCCAATAAGAGTTTCTGCTGTGTCAAATAGTGTTACTCTTGCATTATCCGTGCCATTTTCCACGAGAATCTTAACTAAGTACCTGTATTTTTCATTGTTAATTTCTAAAGACAATTAGTATTATATTTTAATATGTTCATGGCATTAAAAAAGATATATTACTTAACCTTGGTACTGGGTCATCAATGATTCTGCGGCATTTGTCATTCAGAAACTCTTTACTAACATCTTTATCAACCTTCTTATCATAGCCTTTGCAAGCATAGAACCATGGCTCGAGCCTATTTAAAATAGTAGTTATATTTGCCTTAAATGTGCAATATCGTGCCTGTATATTAACAAAGTTTAGTTATATTTAAATTTGTAGATAAGAATATGTATATAATATTGTACATGTATGAAAAACAATATATATATTAAAAATACCAAACAATTACACTTTTCTTTGCAAAGTTTAAAAATTTTAGACATTTGGAAGGCATAAGAAAAATTAGTAAGTATTCATAAATTCCATACTTTGTTCTTCAAATTAAATATTAATATTATAATCTAAGAGAAATTAGTAATAAATAATGCATGTATTTAGTTTAGATCTTTATGGAAAATGACAGGGATAGAGCAAAGGTAATATTATTGAAATAACAGAAATTCTTATTGGATGCACATCAGAAGAATTCATTTTAGAGGAAAATAAAGAGATAGCTTCTAATTTATTTAAGTAATAAATTAGGAACACAAAGAATTTTATATATATGAAATTAATATTTATTCTTATTGAAATAGAAAAAAATCAAAGTCTATATTTTGAGCAGTTTGTGTTGAACATCATAAGTACATTTGACTTCTTTGTAAAGTTAAATGAGATGATAAAAAATTAACGAGCCCAGAAAAGATAATAGCATAAAAATAAAAAATTAGCCTAATGTCACAATTGATGTAGATGATGAAGATAATACTCTAGAATTATCCGAGAAATGATAAATGATAAACCTGAAGAAGGATTGATCTTAGCTCAATAAAAAATAAAATAGAAGAAATAAAAAACAATATTTTCTGAATATTTTATAGAATAGTTTAATTATTTTGAGTGAAATTAGGAATCTTTAGAAGGGAGTTTCATGAATTTTTTTTCAGTACTTTTATATTCTTATGTGGATGTTATTATCATATAAAAGCATATTAGAGTTAGCATTAATCTTTAATTTATATTTTTTTATAAAGTCTATCAATGATTAGGAATAAACTTCATATTCTCTTTTGCATCGTTTTAACATACTTTAAATCAATCATTTTGCCATATTGGTTTTAAATATTCACCTTCCTTGTATAACACTATTTTAATATTTTTCACTTTGTAATGCTATACTTTCTCAAATAAAGCTTAGTTTTATATCGGTCAAAAAGAATATGAAAATTCAAATTATTTTTAAATTATATTTGTTTTTTGTCAATTCAAATATCAACATGAAAATTTAAATTGGGTGTATCCCATTTAAACAAACATAAAAATAATAATCCGGATGTAAGAGTTTAAAGAAAAAATTGAGCACAAACTGTCAAAAATACTTAATCATGGTATTAAATCACGTGCATTGCACGTGTATAAAAACTAGTATTTAACAAAAATGTAACATTAAATTTACTTACTTAAAATCCAACCATAATCAAGTCGTAGTATTATTTCAAACATAAACATCATAGCATTTCAAACATAAACACCGTATGAAGTATATCGAAATTTAACAAATATTTACAACTCCCTTTCCTCTCCCTCTCCCTATCCCTCTTCTTCCTCTCCCCCGTCTCCATTCAACCTTCAACATGAGCTCGGATGATCTCAACGTTCAGTTGTGTGTGAACTTGTAAGCGCATGACATCCTCGTCGACTTGAACCTGCTATGAACATCCAGTTTGAGCTTGTTGTGAGCCTCCAGCTTCATCATGTGCACGACTTAGGCCTTCTCCCATGTGTCCTCGAACCCGTCTGTAGGCATTCCTCACATCCATCACGTTTTGCATTACGCGTCTATAAGCATTAAAAAATACCGAACTTCAAAATATGAGGAGGATCGTCAAGAAAACGAACCTCGTCTCAATCCAAGACGAGGCTCGTTGCTCAGCAAAGATCCACTTCCCAAGCGGAACTCGCCACGCAGCGAAGCTCAACAACATAAGCAAAGATCGTCATTGGAAACGAGGCTCGACGTTCATCTTTGGAAGATGAAGTTTGCGAGTGAAGACAAAGCTCATCGTCAAACTTGAAGTTCGTCAGTAAAAACAAAGTTCGTCTAAGGGAAATCCACTAGATTTGCTACGCACTCGAACTCAGTCATTAAAAACGAAGTTCGTTAGTGAAAACGAAGTTCGTCAGACGAAGTCAGTGAACACAAAATTCATCAAAAGAAGTTCGCTTACTGTAAAGTTTGCCTTATAAGACGAACCTCGCTGCGTATCGAGGCTCGTCCAATTTGATGAACTCCGTGTCAATCAAAGACGAAGCTCGTCGTCCACATGAGATTTAGTTGTAACGACTTCGAAGACCTAGTCAGCCACGTGAGCTAAACTTCATGAGCACGTTATGGCACGTGCTGATTTGAAGGAGGCAGTTACGCCCTCTACCAGTGATCTTAGCACGTCGGTTACGTGCTTAAACCCTATAAATAGCCATGGATGGCTATAAAGAAAAGGGGTTTGGACTTTTAGACTTTTGACAATCATCAGAGATCAGAGCTCCTACGTATAGATCTGTAATTTGAACCTCGGTTCTAGCAGTCTAACGAACGTCAGAAGCTTCAGTAATCTTGTTTTGATCATCAACGAGATGCAATCTCGACTCAAGCATCGAGTGAAGTATCCTTTCGTCACCAAGAACCCACGTTAAATAAGGATGAGTTGAATTAATCTTCTCTTCATCTGTAATCGAGAGAGAGTGTGAGTGATTGTAAGGGTTTCGTACCAAGTGATCGAACCATGTTTTCTTAAAACAAGAGAATCAATCCAACTTCATTTCTTCGACCTTATAGCGTCCTCCTAAGAGCAAACTGAATCTTTCTTATGATGCAAAGGAACGCGTTCCTCGCCCCTGGCTTGGTAGTCGTTCTCAATGCATCATATGCAATAGAAGCAATCTCATCGAGTTCTTGTGCCTATAAGATAAAAAGCAAAAGAGGATTATTAGCAAACAGATAATAATAAAATAATAATTACAAAATAATTGTATATTTTGCCTATACACTTACCATTTCTCTCTCAATTGGACCTCTTGGTATGTATTCCTTGGGTGCTTTGTTCTCCCAAAATATCCATCGGTGACTAATCTCCCAATACCACCATAAGCATACACCTAGGTCATGTGCGTCAGCCCTCTCCATCACTATAGCCTCCTCCCTCAACTTCCAATTCTGAATGTAAGCATGTCGAATTAGCTCCCAATTTGCATGATGTGCTCCTTTTCTAGGATTCCACTCTATTCTTTCTACAAGATCTAGAATATGTTGCTTTAATCCAAATTGTCGGAGCACACAATCAAGCATGTGCATTTCGACAATCTCAATACATATAATCGGGACTCGAGCACGCCATATATCTTCACCTTCCCTGTAAAATATGTGGTAGTGACGCTAAAGCCAGTTCACAGGGCAGCCACTTGACCTATAAAGAAGATTACGTAAATTTACATATCAGTAACAAATGATGTATTAATTGAATATATTTAGATATTATGATTTTATACATATTCATCCTCCATTTGATCAAGCTCGTCTTATATATGTTTTCATGACCATTATTGGGATGTTTGCTAAGATCTGGAAACATTCCATCTATTTTATATACAATAGGTTAATATAGATTAAAATAAATGTATAAAATTACATGTAATCATATCTATTACAAACTTGTATACATGCATCCTAACGAAAATCTGACCATCGAGAGAGCGCGTCTCCCTCAAATATGGTGTTCCCAAATGCAATCGCTCCCATGACCATACTTGCAATAAAGTGAGGTAACCCTTGAATTCTTTATTTTGCACAAGTGCCACTTTTGTCATCTCCTTATATAGATAAGCTGTAAGGACCGTGAAATTTTGATACTAGTTAAAATAATTTTTTATTATTTTAAAATATTTAATTATGATTTTTAAAAGAGTATTTGTATTTTTCTCGATTTCCTATAATTTTCTATGATTTAAAATCTGATTATATATTTATTTAAATGGTTTTAATATTTATTTCGTGTAGTAAAATTTTTTAGAATTAATTTGTTATGTTATCAGTACTATTACGTATTATTTTAAATAATATGTTGTATTATTAATATTATTACGTATTATTTTGCATAATACTTTGTATTATTAATTACATATCTTTGATATATATTGTTGTGTTATTTTAACTATTACAAATTATCTATCATATTAGTATAACTAGTACGTTTTACTGTGTACGTAATTATCACATAATTATTTAATTTTAAATGTTAGTAAATATATTTTTATTATTAATTATTCTTGTTTAATTATACAATATGGGTGTTTTTCAACTATTTCGTATCAAATATTGTATTAGCTTAACATGTACGTTTTTAATTATAGATAATTATTATGTAATTAGTTTAATTTTTAAGTACTCAAAAGTATTTATTTTAATTATTTTAACCTAAACCCTAACCCTAATTACAATTATATATATATGTATATGTTTTTCGTTTTCACTCTACTGTTCATCTTTCAGCCGCCGCCTCCTCTTTACTTCTTCTTCCTGTTCACGAAAGCAACCCACGCCAAATCCCTCCGACCACCCAACCCATACCCACGCCGCCTCCGTCGAACCCCCTTCACCGACGAGCGCACCACCACGACCCCTCGACCTCCTTCCCCTTCCCGAACAACTCCGACTAGTTCGCTGCCCTGCACCGCCGCACAACCCAGATCCGAACTACACTCGTCGCTGCCTCTCAACCACCGCGAGCACGCTCCAGCGCCCAGGCCTCCTCTCGCCGCCAGTCGAGCACCCAAGCCCTGCAGCCGCCTTAACCACCCCTCTCCGTCGGCCTCACCCGCCAGCCCCGTCAACCTCCTCGAGCTCCACCCAAACCTCACCACCTCGCCGGCCTCCGCCCCACCTGTTCCTCCCCCTCGCTGTCCAGCAACCTAAGCCGTCGTCACCACCCCCTTGAGTTCCGCTGTCCTCGACAGCGCCGCCGTCATGAGTCTGTACCGCGCCGACGAGCTCGCCTCCCCTCTTCTCAGATCCGTCGTCACGAGCTCATTCTTCGCCGCCGGCCCTTCGACGAACCCGTTGCCTCCAACAACCCGATGTGCCATGCTCCTCCGCGTCCGATCCGACCCGCACGTCAACGTCGAATTGTTCGACAAAACCCCTAGGCAAGATCCCGCTCTCATTGTTTCGTACTTGAATATTTACATTATTATGAATCGTTGCGTAGTTTAATTGTGACGTATTTATCTGCGTGGGTTGTTGCTGAAGAATATTGATCTGAATAATTGATATGTGATAAATAGTGTTTTTGGAATAATTATAATAAGTTAAAAGAATATATTTTGATAACGGAATCATTTTGGAGAATTTATAATATTTAAAAAGAATTTATGTTGAGAAAGAAAATTATTTTAGAATAATAATTGATGAGAAATAATTTTAAGGAATTTATTCTAGGAAAGAGAATATTTTGGATTATTATAATGAGAAATAATTTTTAAAAGAAATTATTTTGGGAAAAGAATTATTTTCTGAAGTACGTAGTTGCTATTCATGATTACATTCATGTTTGTGAATATTTTACTGTATTCGACATGTCATGATGTGGTTACGTGAAATTAATGTTATTATTATCTCGTTGTTGTGTTTGAGAACCGTTAGTAGTTCATATCCTTAGTTGCCTCGCGTGTCGTGTACAAGACCTAGATACCAGTGTATTGTTGTCTTAGAAAAGCAAGATGAGTTGGGGTGGGAAAGTCTATGTTTATATAATCGGATAAGACTGTTGATATATCTTTCAGGTTCATACCAGTGGATCGGTGTCGCCACTGGGGTTGGTTGGTTTGGTAAGTCACAGTGGATCGGTGTCGCCACTGGGATTTATTGATTTGTTGAGTCACAGTGGATCGGTGTCGCCACTGGGGGCTGATTGGTTGGATCAAAGTAGATCGGTGTCGCTGCTTTGATTCATGAATTTATTGGTTAGATCAAAGTAGATCGGTGTCGCTACCTTGGTTCTTGAATGTATTTGATGCACGTGGGGGATATGCGAACAGTCAGTTATCCGATAATATGAGCGTTGACTCTGTGTGAGATATGAACCAGTGACCTGTTATAGAATGGCTAGTTACATGACTTGTTACCAGTGGATCGGTGTCGCCACTGGGGTTGGTTGGTTTGTTGGATCAAAGTGAATCGGTGTCGTCACTTTGGTTAGGATTTATGGATTCTTATGAGGCGTAGGCCGGTTGTACTTCTTTTCATACATAGATCAGGATTAATATTTAATTATCCATAATTTGAGACATATGGTATATACATGAGGGTTTCCTTGTTTGGATTATTTCGCTCGACGTACTACGTCTCGAGTTGTAGATTTTTAAATATTAATTCCATCTATTTGTATGACCTTGTTATGTGGATGATTATAGGATGGTTAGCTGTATGATCTTGTTACTCGGATGTTTATGTTTTCTCCTGATTGTTATACTCTAGTGATGGATTGTATCTAGCTTGTTAGTATTTCAGTTGCATACTTCTATTGTTACTACTAACATCACATGTTTCTATTTTTGTTATCGCTTTGGTCACTCTCCTATTATTATTACTACTGTTGCATCTATTATTGCATTGGTCATTCGACCGTTCCTATTTTCTTTGTGGGGTTGGGTCTTGCCGTGCACCATGCACCTGACGTACACCTGTTTTCTCTGGTGTACGTCAGACTTAGGAGAAGAGCAGGTTCAGCAGGAGCCAGAGGAGTCACAGCAGGAGTACCTTGAAGACGGTGTAGTAGAAGAAGTTGAAACTTAGTTATTGGTCATCCGTTTTCTTTTGTACTACCTTCCATTTCTAATTGATCAGTGTATTTTGTACCCCTTCAGTATTCTTTTGTTCAGTTTTGTATAAGGGCATGTTTGACCCGTATCATTATGTCTTGGATGATATTCATTTGTGATATGGTATGTATTCTTTTATTCTGAGTTTGTCCATTATATTCTTGCTATCTGTGATCGGGGACCTGTGACTTCGCATTGTTTTATTTCCAGACGCTTAGCGTATTAGATTGAGAAGACGGGGTCAAGCACTTATCTCTCCTCAGTCTAATACGTCGCGGGCTTGTTCACGTTCCGATTCCCCTGCATTTTGGGAAGCGGGGCGTGACATAAGCTAACACTGTGTAGGCGTATAAAATTGCCTTTAGGTCCCACAATACAGCTCGACGACGCCAATTCAACAAACGGACCATCGAGCGACGTATCCAAACACGACCGTTATCCCGCCAACGCCGAAGCCAAGCCATATGCAACGGAGCAGGTTAACGAGGCGACGAAGCCAACAAATCGCACCCAAGCATTGGAATGTATCCACTCGCACGCGGAATCAAACCAACGTTTTGAGGAATCACCGAGTCATCTAAACAAGAGCGAACTCGGTGATATAACGATCGAATCAAGATTGGTTTCGGACTCGAACTCAGAAGTGGGTTTACTGCCAAATCAGGAATCGGATCAAAACGAATCGAATCCGAACAAGTCAACCACACAACCGAATCGAAGTCCAAATCAACAACGAATCAGAACCGGAAACACCGGAAAACCCGAACGACGAAACCAAAACACCCGAGGGGGCTCGGCACTGGGCCGAGCCACCTCAAGGTGGCTCGGCCCAAGCCGAGCCACCCAGGGGTGGCTAGGCACTGTTCTGTGCACGGGGCACAGTTTTGAGCGCCTATAAATAGGCCTTGTGCTCATTTGTTTGAGGGGTTGGATTTTGGAGGGTCGAAGCTCTGCCGGATTGGAATCTGAGATCTAAAAAAGATTGGAGCTTTAGAAGATTGAAGACTTGGACTTTGAGATCCGGTGCTCGGCGATCATCCACGCCAAACAAGGCAAGAGTTCGAGAGGGACCGGATCTGAGATCTACACGATTTTCCTCCGGATCTAAGCTTGGTTCTTAGATCCCGAGAAGAGTCTCGAATTCGCTTGGTCGATTTCGACACTTGGGCTACTATTTCCTTGGTGAATTAGTACCCCACCCGGCTATTATTTCCTTCGTGAGATAATACCCGTCATATCGTGTAGATCCGACCGGATCAAGATCACGCGGTGGTCCACGGCAAATAACCCCGGCGCAGGCAAAGAACCCACACAAAGCGAGTGACCGCAAAACAGGAGCTCGCGATTCGTTCGACAAACAAGGATAAAAGTTGTAATCTTTCTTTTTCTTATTTTTGATTTTCATTGTAACCGGATCTTATAAAAAGACCGGATCTTTTGTAACCGATAAACTGTTATCAAGAGTGCAATGACATCAATGAAGAAAGACCCAATTTTTACCGCGAACACACTGCACTCCCCCAGGATAACTCTTCATACTTCTCAAGATCCTCAAGAAGTGACAACCATCTCACAAGCACCGAATCCTTAGTGGAATCCGAAAATAGATCATTATCAATCATATAAATTATATATGCACGGGCATAGCTCTTGATGATCTCATTAGTCACATCGATCAGTACATTCAGATAATTATTTCTTAACCATTCGAGC